>QLPG01001450.1:0-34905 GCA_003314385.1 Gomphus sp. MG54 | reverse complement strand
TACACGAGGTGCATATAGTCTGTGGGCTGAGGGTGTAATGTTGAATAGCGAGCGAGGGTGGAGTTGGGCTGAGTGAGGCTGAAATGAATAATCAGCTTGCCGGCGTACGGTTCCTGACAGATGGCTGAGAATAAGATAATAAGAGAGTGGATGAGAATATAACAATGAAAGAATGGCCGAAGATAAAACAATAGGGCCGCGACCAAATAATTGAAGGAATAATAAGTGTTTCCAAGGGAGATGGGTGAGGGAAGGGTCGGGAAATGGTAGATCGGAAGGGGATAGAGGGGATGGGATGAGAGGGGTGGTCCAGATAATATACTGAACGTGCCGAACTGAGACCATATGATGGTGAGGAGTGATGTGGGTAAGGGTCAGTTGGTTGGTATTGCCGAGTAAATTGGGACTCGGTATTGTGGACTTGACACCAGGAATGACACTGTGAATGAGATGTTGGGGTGTGTGCCCAGTGCTGCATATATGAGGTATCCAATGGCCTCCCTGTAGGGCATGGTATGCATTTCGTCAAACTGACAAGGGGTGGAAGGGGATTGGGACAGTGACAGCTTATGGTAGGGGTCAAGTGGTGTGCCAAGCTGGGTTAGCATCCTGTAGGTTAAATCTCTCGAGTATCTTCTCAATATATGCAATTTGTGAGAGTGATATTGTGTGCATCTCACAGTCCCACTTCACCTCTATCCCCAATAGCCAGCTCAGGTCCCCAAGATCCTTGATTTTCAGGATGGTGCATAGTTCATCCTTGAATGTATGAATTGTGTCTTTCAAATTACTAGCCATGGTAAGATCATCAACATCAATGGCAACAATTAGCACATCCTGGCCATTGTACCTGTAGAATACTACATGCTTGGCCTCACAGAGAGTGAACCTGGATCGGTACATGATGCTGCAAAACATATTGTACCATTTGCTTCATGACTGTTTGAGGCTATAGATGGCATGGTTGAGGATGCTCCTTCCCAGGAGCCTTGTATCCTTTTGCCTGATGCATGTAGATGGTCTCGGTGATTGGGGCATTAAGGTACTCACCATCTATGTCAGTCTTTTCAAGTTCCCAATCGTTCCTAACAGCAATGGCAGCAATGATGTGGATGGCAGAAAGTTTGGTGGTGGGAGAGAAAGTTTTTTTGTAGTCTATCCCTTCTGCTTGAGAAAAACCCTGTATGACAAGTCTGGTCTTATGGGCTACAACTTTACCACTCGTGTCATGCTTGTAGTGAAAAACAAGCCTGCTGCTGACAATGTCAGTGCCATTGGGGGGTTCTATAAGGTCTCATGTCTGTAGGGTTGTGTGCTGGTCCAGCTCCCACTTGATGGACATGTCCCACTGTGGCCAATCATAACAGGAGCATGCATCACTGAGGCTGGTTGGGTTGAGTCCCATATTGTGCACCGCTGCCGCCATTGAATATTCAAATGGGAAATGTAACTCTTCCTCAGTCTCATGGTTGGTACCCTCCTCTAGTTTAATGAGGGTGGCCAGGGCTAAACCGTTAGTGGGCATGGGTAGCCCTCGAGGGTACGTGGGTGCATTCACACATCCCATGCTACTGCTGGCACCATCAACAATCCCATGCATGTATGCAGATGGTTTCCACATATGGTGACCCCTGCCTAGTGGATCTGCATCCTTGAACCCTTCAAGTGGGTGGACCCATGTGGTACCTATGGGTGGATCTGGTGGTACTGGTGATAATCCTTGGCCATGAGGGGTGCCACTGATGCCCTTACTGAGTTAGTGTAGTAATGGGGGTGACCAGGATGGGAGCATCAAATGTCACATTGTGTTCGATGGTGATGTGATGTTTCCCAGGCCAGTAAACCCTATAACCCTTGCTTTCATTGCTGTACCCATCCACCTCTCCTTATCTGCCTTAGAATCCAATTTGCTGGTGTGTTCTTTCAGCACAAACACCCTTGTACTCCACTTAGGTAGGTTGGTGAGGTCAGGCTTCATGCTGTGTACAAGCTCGTATGGTGTTTTGTCCTTGAGTGCACACATTGAAGCCCTGTTTTTAAGCCCCACTGCATGTTGGACTGACTCAGTCTACAGGAATTTCAGTAGGCTAGCTGTCAGAAGCATAGCCTGTGTGTGCTCTAGCAGTGTCCTATTCAGGTGCTCTGACACACCATTTTCTTCTGGTGTTTCATGTACAGTAAGGCTTCATACTGTTCCTTTTGACTTAAGGTGCACCATGAACTCTTGGGAGAGGTATTTGCCCCTGTGGTCAGTTTGCAGGTGCTTCAGCTTTGCACCATGCTGGGTTTTGACCCACACCTCTTACTGATATAGCAGTCAACTGCTTCCCCTTTCCTTGCCATCGGAACGAGGTAAGTCCACCTGTTGTGGTCATTGGTGAAGCTACTGAAGTATTCTTTTCCATTGTAGCTCTGGGGGTTTGCTGGCCCCCAGATATCTGAGTGGACCTTTTTGCCAAAGTTAGAGGCTTGTGGTCCCTCCCTGTTATGACTTGGTAAAGCCGAGGAGTTGGTCAAGTCCTGCAGACTGTTCAGGGTGGCTAGGCTTCAACATGCTTATGTGTTGCATCCTGCTGTTCTGTGCATGCCACTGATTTGGACAGAAGAGAGGCCCGTGAAGATGCCAAGAGTGTCAGCTTGAGCGAAGGACTTTAGACAGGAGAAGGACAGACAAGGGGGTACGAACCAAGTTGATATTCAGAGTGAGGAATTATCTACATACATCTGCTACTTATTGTCAAGTCCACATACTGAGACCCATCCGTCGGCAGTACCAACCGAGCAACCATCCTAGTTCCACGTCCAAGTGACCATGCCGCATGCACATCACTTGATATGCCTGTCTTAGCTCGGTACATCCACCATCCACATGCCCTCCCCTCGGTCTGTCTTACCTCGAGACTTCCTGTCCTTGTACTATCCTCGGTTACCAGCCTTGTCTTATAGTCTGGCACCTCCTATTGTCCTATCCCCGGGCACGTCCTATTATTCTGTTCTTTATTGTTTTATTCTCGTCTTACATTCCTTGTTCTAATTTTACTCTATGTGGACAATAACCACATGCTCTGCATACCTTGTTGTTCCACATTCCTTATTCCACATGTCGCTTCTTAAACCTATATAAGTAGGGCATGCATGTACATATTTCCTCATTCTGGGTATCAACTAGGCTTAGGCCCTTCTACCTTCTTCTCTTCTGTTAAGTCCTCGACTTGGGCCAGCATCATCAGCATCCCCCCAAGTATCTGTCTGTTGCAAATACCGTGGCATGCACGGCAAGTAGGGTGCAATGTATGAGTATGTTGAAGCCAATGCCACTACTCTTGGCCTGCAGGACTTGGCCATAGTCCACCTGACCTTTTGCCAACACCCCTCGGCAGTACCGAAGTCCGTCAGTACCCGACGCTTGACACTTATATAGGTTAAGAAGCAAGATGTAGAACAGGGTGGCATAATGAATGGAGAACAATAAGGTATGAAGGATCATGTGGAGGCATTGTCCACAGTGAAAAAGAATACAATAGGGAATGTAGGCGAGAATAGAATAATGTAATATAGCTGAGAATAAGGTAATGAGGGAGTGGGTGAGAATAGAACAATAGAGAACGACTGAAGATAAAACAATAGGGCCGTGACCAAATTAATAAAATAAATAGTAAATGTTCTGAAGGAGAATGGGTAAGGGAATTAACAGGGAATGAGAGAATAGTAGGGGGTAGAGGGGATAGGGTGAGAGGAATGGTCCAGACGATGAACCAGATATACCAAGCCAAGACCGCATGTGAGAGATGATATGGGTAAGGGTTGGTCAGTCAGTATTACCGAGTGAAGGTATCATAGACTTGACACTCCCACACCTGTGGGACAGGCTTGCACATAGGCTTTTCTTCTGCACATGCCTTGCAAAAGCTTGGCTGACTCAACATATCAAGGTCAAGGCCAGTTATGATACCATCCTGGATGAGTTTCTGGGCAATCTGTTGGGATATGTGGGCCATGCACTGATGCAACTCATCTACAGTGAGTGGTTTTCATGCTATGTTTGCTGGTGCTGCCACAGACTTATGCTCTACCTTGTAGAGTCCATTCAAGAGTGGGACATGCCCCAGCAGGGCCCCTTTAGTGTCTCAAATCAGACATTTTTGGTCCTTCAGCAGGACCAAGTAACCAGCTGTGTCACAGCACATCAAAGATATCAATGTGAATGCCAGATCCAGGCAGTAGAGCACATCTCTCAATGTAATGTGCATTGCCGTTTTTCCATTGGGGATACTGATCCTTATATTCCCTATTCCAGTAGCTTGGAATACAGTTTTGTCTGCAGCATTGATTGCACATGGTGCGATTTCCTTGAAGGTAACAAACCTGTGTCTGTCTGGTGACATATGCCCTGATGTGCCCAAGTCATAGACATTGACTTCCCATCCCATCAATGCACTCGTTCCCAGTGCAAGCATGGCCCCAGCAAATGTTGCTGTAAAGGCAAACTCCTCACTGCCAGTTGCTGTGTTTGCTAAGTCACCTCCCTTCTTGTCAGTGTCACCCTCCTTCTTATCTTTCTTGTTGGCCTTATAATGACAGTCTGCCTTTTTATGTCCCTTTTTTCCATAATTCCAACACTCAATGTCGGTCTTTGTGGTATTGCAGGTGCCCTTGCATGCCTGTGACTTTCCACAGCCTTTTGCTACAGTGAGAGCATTCTCACTCACTTTCAGTTGGTGCTCCTCAATGATGAGTCATTTGAACTTGTCGATCAGTGTGCTGACCATCTGATCTGGCTCTAACTTTGCCTTCATGTGTACTGCTGACATTGTGATCACGTTAATCAGTGGGAGGTATGATTTAGGGAGCGAGCCAAGGATGATGGTGACTAGATCATCATCGGTAAGTGCTGCATTCATCCCTGCCAGTTGCTCCTGCATCCTCATAAGTGCCTCCAGGTGTGTATGGACATTTGACTCATCCTCGCATTTCATTTTGTACATCTGGCACTGCATATCAACCTTAACGGTGAGTGCACTGGTTTCATGTTTTGAGCACATACCTCCTTGGCTGTAGGGAGGTTTTGGATCTCAATGAGGAGGCTATTGGGGACCATTGTCAAGCTTCAGAAATGCCAAAGATGCGGGCAGGTAACAGCAAGTCCTGCAGGCCAGAAGTAGTGACTTTGGCTTCAACGTACTTATGTGTTGCACCCTACTTGCCATGCATGCCACTAATTTGGGACAGAGGAGGTACTTGGAGAGTGCCAAAAGTGCAGACCTGAGCAAAGGACTTTACAGAGGAAAGAGGAAGTGAGGGGCCTAAGCCTAGTTGATACCCACAATGAGAAAGTATGTACATGCATGTCCTACTTATATAGGTTTAAGAAGTGACATGTGGAATAAGGAATGTGGGACAATAAGGTATGCAGAGCATGTGGGGGTATCATCCACAACAAGTAAAATTAGAATGAAGGAATGTAAACAGGGATAGAACAACAAAAAATAGAATAATAGGCATGTGGCCAAGGATAGGACAATAGGGAGTTCCCGACTATAAAAAAATGGGTCATGGCTGAGGATAAAACAATGGTAAGATGTCCTGAGGTAAGAGGAGTCGAGGATTAAGGAGTGGATGGGGTGGGATTAATGGATGGTGAATGAGGTAAAACAAATGAGGGATGGGGATGAGGAAATGTGGATGGTGGATGTGCCGAGCTGAGACCGGCATACCTGTCAAGCTTTGGGAATGCCAAGATGTCGGACGGGAATGGCCAAGTCCTGCAGGCCAGAAGTAGTGGCTTTGGCTTCAATGTACTTGTGCATTGTGCCCTACTCTCCATCTGCGCCACTGATTTGCAACAGATGGGATACTCAGGAGGATGCCGATGATGCCGGTCCAAGTAGAGAACTTTAACAGGGGAGGAGAAGGTAGAAGGGCCTAAGCCTAGTTGATACCCAGAAGGAAGAAGTATGTACATGCATGTCCTACTTATATAGATTCAAGAGGTGATCTACGCTTACTCGATCGTAGCGGATGGGTAGACAATGCTATTGTGATGCCGGCACTCTTTTGCGCAACCCAAAAGTGGGCCGGGCTCAAGCCGGCGCAAGCATAGATACAAACAAAAAATCGGGAAAATAGGGAAGTGGTCGGGGAGGGTGTGACAAAAAAGTGGAGGCTCGAAGCCTTTATGGCTATCGAGCATGAGTTAGGTGAGAAGGACGCATACTATAACAATGGGAATCAAGTATCTATCGAGCATGAGTTAGGTGAGAAGGATGCAAGGGGAAATTTGGAGGTATGGAGACTATATATACTCTAGGGATGCACGTGACTCGTTTCGTAGACCTTGGACATTGCTGGCATTGTCCAGTCCATCTACGCTTACTCGATCGTAGTGGATGGGTAGACAATGCTATTGTGATGCCAGCGCTCTTTTGTGCAACCCAAAAGTGGGCCGGGCTCAAGCCAACTGAGGAGCGAGGTGGAGAGACGGAGGCTCGGGAGGCTGAGCGTTGGGAACGGCCCAATGCAGGCGTGCAGAAAGGGAGAGTAGGCGGCCTTTGTTAGGGTCAATGTAGAGCTTGTAAGCATCGCTGCGCCAGCGCCCTAATTGTTGTAGCTCGAACTTGTTCAAACCCACTGTGGCCGCTGAGGAGGCACCACCCCTTCTAAAACTGTGACCGGCAAATGAGCTTGGGTTGAGTCCAATCCGAGTGAGATCGTCGCGAAGTCGCCTGAGAAGGTCTGCATGGAGGAGCGGTGCACCGTCCTGCCCCACGAATGGGGGCGATTCAGGTGGACGTGGGTCGCGGATGTAGAGGTTTTTAAGGCTAGTGACAGGGCATGTGGAGGCACCGGGGGTGGCTGAAATATAGAGTGAAACCCCTTTCTGGAAGGGGTCAGATTTGGAGGAGGGGATAGACAGGATCATGTAATAGGGGGCTTCGAATGAAGGCTCGAAGCGCAGGCAACTCCGGGTGAGATGTGTGGATGGGTCAAACGACTTGATACTACGCACTGTGAATTCACCACAATGCAAGAATGCGGGCACTGCAAGGCAGATGGCGGAAGTGTAGTTGAGGTCGCCAATGCTCGATGGAGATGGATGGAGGGAGATGATCCGGCAAAGGATGTCAAAGGTAATTGGCATTTTTGGCCTCCTGTCTTTTTCGCCCATGTACCTTTTAATGCCACATACCATTCACTGGAGCAATGGGGACTCGCATGCCTCGAAGGGCAAGTCGTTGTCGATGTGCACAGAGCAGACATGCGTGATATACGCTTTGATTGTTTTGGGTTGGAGGGAGCGAGACCCAAGGAAGGCAACCCATTCAAGGAGGGTGATTTTGGTCGTGGGAAGGAAGAATCTGGAGGGGTGACGCAGGTCTGGATGGCTGATAATGAACTCGAAAAAGGACCGCTGACCTGTGCTGTAGGAAGACCGGGTGCTGGAAGTGAGGCCATGCCACAGCCAAAATGCGGTGAGTCGTGAGATATGAGAGTGCGTTTGATACCAATGGTCGGGGGGTGGGGCGAGGTAGGCTAGAGGTTCAAGTAGGGGGCATGGACAAATAGTTGCATATACATAAAGCGAGAAGCAAAGTCAGCAAGAGAATTGTCAGATGAAGAAAGCCAAGAAGAGGCATAAGAAAACTCGAGCTGCGCTGCTAGCATGACAATCATCCGCAAGTTCGTCATCACATGTAAGGATCGGTTTGTGTCATTCTTGATTGCCCAGACATCAACCTGGTTGTCAACATGAAAAATAACATGTTTGTGCTTCCAATGGTGGCCCCAGCGAAGGATTGCTTGAAGAACAGCATAGATTTCTTTAAATTGTATGTCTCATTCGCGAAAGTGCCTTGGTATCTGGGCAGCGAACCATTCATTCTCAAATATCCCACTGATTCCTTTCTTTCCACTGGCATCGGTATAGACATGGACTGTCTCACAGGATGGGGCAATAAGGTGTATACCATTCCATTTCAGGGCATATGTGTGCCACCAGCAAATTTCGGCATGTGCATAAGCTGGCAGGTAGCAAACAGAATGCTGGGATGCAAATTCCATTGAGAAGTTGATGAGACGGCAGAGGAATGCCCGAGAATGAGGAACTACTTGAGAACAGAACTGTAGGAAGCCTATCAGCTGTTGCAATTCATGCAGGGAACAGCAGCGGCGGGGCAACCACTCGAGGAGAAGGTTACGGAGGTAGTAAAGTTTGTCGTCAGGGAGCCGAGCCTCCATAGTCATGGTATCCAACTCAAGCCCAAGGAACTCTACCTGAGTTGAGGGGCGGATGGTTTTCTCATCTTGGAAGCATAGGCCTAGCTGGCTACCCAGTGCCTGAATCCAATCAATAGCGCTATTTGCTAGTGCGTGTGGGGTAGAGGGTGTGAATATTGGCAGAAAGTCATCCAGGTAGTGTTTAATATGGCCAGGAATATAGCGCTGGATGATCCAGTGAAGTGCTTCTGCAAAGAGGTTAAAAATATACGGCGCAGATTTGAGCCCGAATGATAGCACAATGCTATAGTAGAAGGACTCTTGCCAATGAAAGCCCAAAAGCTGCCAGTCAGCTAGGTGAACAGGGATATGGTGGAAGGCCTCCTTAAGGTTGAGCTTTGCCAACAGTGTGCCTCTCCCCAAGGCAGTGATAGTTGACACAGCCTGACTAAAGGCTTCGTAGCGGATGTGACCCTCGGCATCAGGGATGCCATCATTGACTGAAGAGCCATGTGGCCAAGAGAGATGGTGGATAAGCCGACGCTTCCACGATTTTCTGGGACGTGATATAGAGCCAAGGGGGGAACATCGAAAATTCAAAAGGGGTGGGGCTGGAAAGGGCCTGGCAGCATGGTTGCTAGTAGTAAGTGTGTTTATCGCATTTGATACTGAATCGGGAAATGCAATGGCACTTTTAAGGTTGCAACAGTTTTGCTCACAATGTGTGCCAGAAAAACCAATATTTGCACCATACTCCATTATGTGCAGTAAGGAATTGACAAAGCGACGATCAGGGTACTCAGCGAGATAGAATTGCCATGCATCTTTAACTAAGGTACATGTTATGCGAGGGAGGTCCACTATTGAAGCAGTGACAGCATTACAGTGAGGGTCACTATTAGGATGAGGAGGAGGAGGAGGACCAGGAGGGAATAACTCGGAATAAGGCAATATATTGGGGGCAGGAATTAGAAAGCTAGGACGGGGATGGGACCGGGTATGGGTGTCTTGTAGGCAAGGACGAGTGGTAGACACGATTAAAGGTAGTTTGCTCATCCTGCCAGTGCCCTAAGATGGTGCTTTTGCCTTCTCGGTACAGGATGATCGTCCATGTTCAGTGCTCCCACAATTCTTGCATTTGTGGATGCGACCATGGCTGCTGGGGGAATTACATTTTCCCGATTGAAATGCGAAGCATATTTGCTTCGCATTTGAAGATGAAGGACCTGAGTTTGTAATGCCTTTACCCGGTGAGTTCTTTGGGTTCCCATAGAGGTAGAGGGATGCCAGTTCGGGATCCATTGTATGCCATCCAGAGTAGTCCCCTTCTCACATCTCCGCAAGACGACGATTGTGAAACATGAAGTGATACTGCAAGACCGCAGACCACTCGTAGCATGAATAGATTTGATACAGGATATGCAGGTATTCCAAGCAGCCGAGTACAACCTGGTGAATGGCAGGAAGATTTCCAGATGAAATTATGAAATACTGAAGAATTTCGAAGTAGAAGACGAGTGGCTCATAAAGAGCACGGAAGGAGGGATAATCCTTTGGGGAGGCCTCGCACTCATGTTGGGTGAATTGACCATCATCAGAAATCTTGAAAATCTTAGGTTTTGGTCGTTCCTTTACTGTGGCATCCAATTTATGTAGGTGGCTGGGGTGGAACTCATGCTTTGCGATTGCCAGCCGCAGCGCAGGCTCAATGTGGGGAAAAGAGCAATCCAAGGACATACCTGAGGCAGGGTTCAAGGAAATTGGGGGCACAAAGGGGAGCCCCGGGATTGGATTGGGTGGAGGTTGAGCGATTATACTGGTTGATGGCAGGGGAAGCTGCTGGGGGGGTGGCATAGGTGGTTGTGCCAATGCTTGTCCCTGGTGGGGTGGAGATGGGGGTTGCGACGACTGCTGAGCCTGCTGTACTTGCTGCATGATGGAGACCAGCTGTGCGAGGGAATTCTCCAGTGAGGTGATACGCTGGTCATTGGTTGGGGTTGGCGCGAATGGTGGGAAAGGCCCAGATCCCTGTTCCTGAGGCAATGGAGACACTGCGGTATCAGCAGGAGGCCGGCTAGGTTGCTTCTCTCTCGAGCAAGAGGTTGGCCCATCGGGGCCAGCAGGTGCCATCGTTGATGAGTTGTCGATTTCAAATGATGGAACAGCATGGCGAAAGGCATTGCCACTTCGGAGTGCCACCTTGGCACTTGCAAAGGCCTATGACAAAAAAGTGGAGGCTCGAAGCCTTTATGGCTATCGAGCGTGAGTTAGGTGAGAAGGACATTGCTGGCATTGTCCAGTCCACATGTGGAATAAAGAATGTGGGACAATAAGGTATGCAGAGCATGTGGGAGTATTGTCTACAACAAGTAAAATTAGAATGAAGAAATGTAAACGGGGATAGAACAATAAAACATAGAATAATAGGAATGTGGCCAAGGATAGGACAATAGAGAATGCCCGACTATAAAGCAATGGTTGCAGCTGAGGATAAGACAAGGACAAGATATCCCAAAGCAAGGCAGGTTGAGGAATAAGGAGCGGACGGGGTAGGATCAATGGTTGGTAAATGAGATAAAGTGGATGAGGGATGGTGACAAGGAATGTGGATGGCAGGTGTGCCGAGCCGAGACAAGCATACCAAGTGACTTGCATGCACCTTGGACATGGGGGCATGGATGTAGTCCAATTTACTTGGTTGGCACTGCCAAATTACCAGATACTTGGTACATGTACTTGACAGTACCAAGTGATTTGCATGTGGCATGGGCACTTGTATGTGGACATAGGATGACTGTTCGGTCAGCACTTCCAAATTACCAGAACCCTGGTACATGTACTTGACAACTGTGGTAAATATTTGGGCCATGATCATGGCCTCCTACTGATTGTAATTGTCCCAGCATTTTTCCAAATTGTCCAGGTCCTCTTCCTCCTTTGCTGTTAGTCTATGGCCCCTGGGGTAGGTGGGGATCCAAGGGGGGATTCTGGTGGTCCTATCCAGGTGACATTTGGCATCATGGGTTACAGACAGGGTGGCTAATGTTTGGCCTTTCCAGGTGACCCCATTTGTGCCATCCCAGGCCAGCTTTGGGACAACAAATGACTTAGAGGTGGGGGTTGACATAGTGGGCTCTGCAGGGCCCATAACCTGTAGCAGTTATGTGCAGAAATGGTCTGGTAGATAACAGTGTCCAGAAGAGTGCCTCCAAAGCTTGTGGTGCTCGTGGTGGCTCTCTACTCCACTCGAGGTTACTTTTCAGCACACTTCCAGCCATTTAGAACAATCCATAGATGATATCTCCATGGAAGTCCCTTGTCTAACCTATCACCTCTATTTCCTTTGGAAATCTACCCTGGCTCTTGAGCTTGCACTCTCTTCTCTACAGAGCTGAATTTATTCTTCTCTCAGTGGTATTGAGACAACCAAAGCTCTTGAATGTAGTTGGGTATGGCAGATAGGGTTTCCTGGGGTTTTCCCATGCTATTGTATTGGAGAGTTGGTGGGACAATTAGGGGATTAATTCTCTGTAATTTCCTGTGATTTCTATAGTATTTATCACTAGGACATATATTGCTCTTCAGTGAATCTACTGGGAGCTAAGTCCTGGGTTTACACTCTGCTTAGGCACCATACTGGGAAACTGGCCTCAGTGCCAAAGTGTCGGTTTATATATTTGTACTCCTCCCACAAGTTAGATATGATATATGATAGTAGATAATATTATATGTGGTTGGAAACCCAACTGTGACCTGGCCTTGCTGTATGACGAGTAGCTGGTGTCCTAGTCCCAAATAGGGAAGTATCCACTCGGCTCTTAACCTTCGGTTCAGTGCCAGTGATAGATTTTAGTTATAGCCTAATGGCTAGTGTAGTGGGGCACAACAATACAGTTATAATTGCTTAATATACTACTACAATTGTTAGTACTTTATATGAAATAGAGAACTTATTTATAAGTGAAAACTTCACGGAGTGAAGTTAGAAGCCGGCCTAATGCCACCATACGTGTGGTACATCTGCATATATGCGGTGGAAATGATATGGGTGAAAACTTCACAGGGGGAATATGGAAATAGAATACAATGAAAGTAAACTGAATAAAAGACCACATGCCAGTATATCTCCTTCCCAACATGTCCAGATGAGGTAAGTTGGCCCTTAGGGTAGGTATGGGGCCAGGTAGAGAGTGTGGGGTAAAGCCCGCTCCTAAAATCATGGAAATATTATCGTAGGTTCTTCATGATGTATAGAACTTCAGTGTGAAATTGCATCCTGATCTGGGAATGGCTGGGGGAGATATTGCAGTGTGAATGTTGAATATATATATAAAGTGACTCAATAGTCCCTGGTTCTAACATTGAATGTCTGGTGTATCTTGACACTGTCAGTGTTATGACTCGGCAAAGCCAAGAAGTCAGTGAAGTCCTGCAGACTGTTTTGGGGTGGCTAGGCTTCAATGTGCTCGTGAGTTGTGCCCTGCTGTTTCACATATGCCACTGATTTAGACAGGAGAGAGGCTCGTGAAGATGCCGAGGGTGTCGGCTTGAGTGAAGGACTTTAGACAGGGGAAAGGTGGATGAGAGGGTGTGAACCAAGTTGATATTCTGAGTGAGGAACTATCTACATACATCTGCTACTTATATGGGTTAATGTCAAGGCCACAATACCAAGCTCTGATTTACTTGGTATTACCAACCAACCAACCAACCACCCTTTACCCATACTATCCTCACTACCATGTGGTCTTGGCTCGGCATATCCGGTACTGTCAGACACCAGGTACTGATGGACTTTGGTACTGCCGAGGGGTCAGGTGGACAATGGCCCAGTCCTGCAGGCCAAGAGTAGTGGCATTGGCTTCAACTAGGGAATGGCATAGGTCACCCACGGGTCAAATGTGGGTGACCCACACCCGACCCATGGGAAACCCAAACCCATCATCCCATGGATTTTTTCCCATGGGTTGACAGGTGTTGGGTGTGTGCTGCACCCACATGCGTATGGCATGTACAGCACATATGACATGTACAATGCATACGGCGCATACGGTGCATACAATGCGTATGGCATGTATGGTGCATACAATGCATATGACCCATATGGTGCATACAATACATATGACCCATATGGCACATACAATGTGTACGACCTGTATGGCGCATACAATGTGTACGATCCATATGGCACATATGGCAGATATGGCATGTATGACTGGTACGGCACATACAGCAAGTGGGTGCCTTCCGTGTCTTCCATGGGCATGTACGGCACAAGCCTGTCATGTGCATGTGGCGCATGTGTGTTGTACATGCACGCATGACACTGTGGGTTGGGCCCGGGTTGTGGGTGCTCTCAGCTTGACCTGCACCTGCACCCACGGACACCTGACCCAGTGACCCATGTGGGTTGGCCCAACCCGTGCCATTCCCTAGCTTTAACATACTCATACATTGTTCCCTACTTGCCATGCATGCCACTGATTTGCAGCAGACAGGTACTCGGGAGGATGTTGGTGATGCTGGCCTAAGTCGAGGACTTAACAAAGAGGAAGAAGGTAGAAGGGCCTAAGCCTAGTCGATACCCAGAATGAGGAAATATGTACATGCATGTCCTACTTATATAGGTTAAGAAGTGACATGTGGAATAAGGAATGTGGAACAATAAGGTATGCAGAGCATGTAGTTATTGTCCACAGTGAGCAAAATTAGAATGAAGGAATGTAAAACGGGGATAGAATAATAAAGGGTAGGATAATAGAACATGGCCAAGGATAGGACAATAGGAAGTGCCTGACTATAAAACAAGGGCTGTGACCGAAGATAGAACAAGGACAGGAAGTCCCAAGGTGAGACGGACCGAGGGGTGAGCAGTAGGCATGTGGGTGGTGGATGCGCTGAGATGAGACCAGTGTACCAAGTGATATGCATACGGCGTGGACACTTGGACATGGACGTAGAATGGTTGCTCGGTCGGCACTGCCAAAATAACAGGTCTTGGTACGT
This sequence comes from Gomphus sp. MG54, assembly GCA_003314385.1. Taxonomy (NCBI): domain Eukaryota; kingdom Fungi; phylum Basidiomycota; class Agaricomycetes; order Gomphales; family Gomphaceae; genus Gomphus; species Gomphus sp. MG54. Next base: position 20,685 of record QLPG01001450.1, on the reverse strand, counting down.
GTACTTGACAGGTACATCGTCTAGACTATCTCTCCCACCTATCCCTTCCACCTCTCACTATCCTCTCATTTCCCAACCACTTCCTTACCCATCCTCCCCTGTAACACTTGATGTCCACTTACTATGTCCAATCATGGCCCTATTGTTTTATCTTCAGCCATTCCTCCATTGTCTTATTCTCATTTACCCCTTCATTATTTTATTCTCAGCCATACTCTATTATTCTATTCTTGTTCACTGTGAACAATGCTTCCACATGGTTTTTCATACCTTATTGTTCTCCATTTCCTATGCCACCCTGTTCTATATCTTGCTTCTTAACCCATATAAGTAGCAGATGTATGTAGATAGTTCCTCACTCAGAATATCAACTTGGCTTAGACCCCCCTCGTCTGCCTTTCCCTGTCCAAGTCCTTCACTCAAGCCAATGCCCTCAGCCCCTTTGCCAGTATCACTCCTGTCCAAATAAGTGACATGCATGGAACAGCAGGGCACAATGCACGAGCACGTTGAAGCCTAGCCACCCCAAATGGCCTATAGAACATTGACCGAGTCATCTGCCTCACCAAGTCCTGACAGTTAAGAAGCAAGATGTGGAACAGGGTGGCATAACAAATGGAGAACAATAAGGTATGAAAAACCATGTGGAGACATTGTCCACAGTGATCAAGAATAGAATAAGGAATGTAGGCAAGAATTAGAATAATAAAATATGGCTGAGAATAAAATAATGAAGGAGTGGGTGAGAATAGAACAATAGAGGACAGCCAAAGATAAAACAATAAGGCTGTGACTGAAATAATAAGTGAATATCAAATGTTCTGGGGAAGAATGGGTAAGGGAATGAGAGAATAGTGAGGGGTGGAAGGGATAGGATGGGAGAAGTAGTCTAGACAATGTACTGGATGTACCGAGCCGAGACCACATGATAGTGAGGATAGTATGGGTAAAGGTCAGTTGGTCAGTCAGTATTACCAAGTGAACCAGAGCTCAGTATCGTGGTCTTGACAGTCAGGAGTTGCATGGAGGCCTCCTGTGATGTCCTTTGAGAAGCAGAAGGTTGGAGCATCCTGGAATCCAAGGTCATATCACTTCCTGCAGAGCTCCAGTATGAGAAGGCTGTTGAGAGGCTTGCTGGAGCTAGCAAGAGCATGGTTGTTTTCCAAAATATAGCAGGTATGAGGTCCGTCGTGTCCTCAAAATCATTCTTCAGAACTAACTCGAGACATCTCCCAGTTGTGCATTGGTTGCAGCTATTAATACGTGGGACTAACCTTGTGTAAGAGTCGCCAAGGTATCTTCGTCAATATTCCACATGACTCTGAGTTTTGTAACTACTATATTGGTTCTCATCATGCCACAGTTGTTCAGAAATGGACAGGTACATTCTTCCTTGATATATATAGTAATCCTCCTCCTCCAGAGTCTGGCTCCATTATTTTCTCTGAGTTTTTGTAGCTCTTTATTTCCGGAGTTTCTCGCTCTCATTAACGAAGGACGAATGTCTTTGCACTCGATTTTTCTGGATCCATAGCCTACCTTTTGTACTTTCATTCAATCCATACACTATCAATGCTCTGACATTTTCTCTTTCACGGGGCCTCTCAGGGGTTACAGAGCGTTACAGGCATTTGGCTCTTCCAGAGCTCATCAAGGCTTTTCGAATGAGTTTCCTGTGGCCACTGACAAATTTTTAGAGAAGGTCGGCTGTCTTGTTCTCCCCTCAGACAGCAGCGCCCTATGGAGATGAGTTTTCCAAGTATCACTCATGGTGATTGTCAAGATGCCTGTCAATGTCCTGGAAGTTGGTCCCCCCGCAGTCCAATGCCACTGTCAATAGTAATGTTATTACAGGAACTGGAGGAGGGTGGGATGAGGTTTTGTTCAAGGCCTTCATCGACTTTAGCAGAATATGAATTGTTAGAGAAAAAACACTTGGACAGAGCCTTCGGGTTCTGCAAGACTCATCTCAACGGGTTCACCGTGCGGTGGACTCTGACCATGTGAGGGGTGTTCGGACGCACTGATGTCTTCTCGATGGCCAAAGAATCACTGGGTCAATGTAGCGATTTTAACCACGGCTATGGAGTATTTGGATTTCTTCATTCACTCCACTATATATTCTCTTCCTTCCTTGAGTGGTCTCAGAAAGTGCTCTGAACATCTAGGGGATTGACTGTCGCCTCTTCATCTCCGAATATTTCTAGCAATCCATTTGAAGAGCTTGACTACACCGTCGATGATTGGGGCACAATACAGCTTGTGTTCCATCTCGATGCAGGCCATGTCTTGCATGAGAGGCTTTCCGTGTTGAAGCTCAAGATCTGTACAGGGCTCGTGCAAGTCTTCGCCTTTTGCGCAGCGATCCCCAGGATTTGTATATCTCTACCACTATGGCATTACTTCTCACCACTCCACGTTGAATTCTGCAAAATTGAATAATCTACTTGACATGGTCAGGCCGTATGAGTTCATCCATAGCTGAGACAGCTCCTGAACCATACCCATCACTCTTTAATAATGCTAGCGCTGCTATTGTCGAGTTTTACAAAGGCTTTTCAGCATATTCTTCAAGACAATTTTCTTTCCCCTCTCTTCCCACATCTCTCCACTTATCCCTCATACTCTGAATGGTCAGCAGAGAATAACTGGGACACGGGGAATGAACTGAAAATTCCCATATGCTCCCTCTCACTGACACCTACCAGCCAATGTGTTGCAGAGGGCCTGCTCAACTTTCCTCAATAATTTGAGGTATATGCCGACGACGATGCCCTCTCATTCTCCATTGAACCTCTTCCTTTCATCGATGCCCAGTCTTTAAATGCTGTTCTCAATCCTTTGTGGGCATCTTCTCCTGTTGGAGAACACCACCTCCACTATCTCTCTTCAATAAACTCTGTCCTTACCTCACTGCTGCAGCCACACCAACAACCGATGCTTCCACCCAAGATGATTGTCTTGGAATGGCCAAGCTTGTTAACATTCTCACTTCTCTGGCACCTTACTGCTCAAGTGTTCAATATCCTTGCCCAAGCTTAGAGGGTGGCATAGTGGATTAGGCCTTCAAGGGTTCTGGTTGATCATTGGAGTCTTAAAATCCCAAACTTGACATTCACTGGTTGCTGCTGGAACCGGGTTATTTTGCAATGAGCAGGTCTCTTGCAAATTTTCATGAAAAAAGGACAATGAGATGGACATAGAGTCGACGAGCTTCTCAGTGGCAAACTCAGTTGTAATATCAGTATGGTATGACAGCAGCAGTCATGACTTACCTTGCAATACTTGCTTCGTTGAATAAGACCACCATTCGAAACAAAATATGAGTAGTATGATACCAGATTACTGATACACAGGCTATAAATGTCTCCAAGTAAGTTGCTAATGTCCCAAGCCCTGTGAATCCATGGCCAAGGCATCACTCGGTTCAGGGGAAGATAACAACACTACAGACAGATGTTAAAAAATAAAGTTGTGTTTAATATTATCTTAGTAACCTCACAATCTGCAACTTAATCTATGCATTTATATTCACTCCTGCTTTCTCATGTTCTGATCATGGCATCGCCTCTATTAGTTAACCTTGCCAACTCAATACCTTCGTCTCTGCTTTTGACACAACCTTCTCCCACCGCCAAAAAGTGTGATTTTGGAGGTCTTTCCCTCCAATCCATGGTCCAAATCTTCAAGGGGAATATACCAAGACTGGAAACATGTCGCCATCAGTGAGCATGCTTGCTGTTTCAGGAGGTTAGACTCCAAACAAATTCACGTTTTCTGCTGCAGGTGCAAAGGGTCAAAGGGTGATATAAATATATTGATCCACCAACAGTACGTGTAGCAATCACATTCAGCCTTCATGTCCATCCCTCAGATGACACATTATTCCAGAGTTGAAGGCACCTGACAGTAAGCATTTGATGGTTTCTTGCATCATCATGTTTTGCAGTGTTGGGGATCTACAATATGTTCATGAAATGAGGCATGAAAAATGTTGATATAATGATCATCAGTAGGCTGAAGATTGAGAACTGAATCAATTGGAGATAGTTCATGTCTACACAAGGAGGCAATGCTAGCCATGGAGACCAGATTTTGGAGAAGGGCTGCAGTGGCAAGTATATCATCGCTTGGGGACCTTTCATCCTTGCTGACAAGATTGTGGAACACCTTGGATCAGAACAGGAGCCGGACTGGCGAGTGTGTCAACTGTGTCAGCTGCTACCTGGGACTCAAGTCCGTATGGCCGATATATTGCACCAAACCTTATTTGAGTAATCCATCCAACCAAAACTCTTGAACTGACCTCAGTGGGCCATGGAGTGCTGAGCTGAAAATATCTGTGCCTGTTCTGGATCTCTAACATTAATTAATGTCAAATGAGTGAAGTATGAGAACAACAGAGGAAGCTAGAGTAACCAGAAATTTAGGAAAACAATAATATGTTGTCAGCATTATATGATTTATTAGAAAGCAAATTGGGGCTGGACAGGATTAAGATCTACAATAACAACCTGGCCTGAAGTATATCCAAAACATGCTTTGGATTTAGAGAATGAATGTGTGCAAAAACCACGACACTCAGGGGGGAAATAGCAAGGTATGAACGGAGGGTCTGTAGTAATCCAATCCTTATTGAAAGATAGGGACACAAGATGCTCCTCTGAGGTAATAAGTTGAAATTCACCTTTGAAGATGTGGGTAACTCGGCTTCCGTCTGGCAATGCGATGGATGCGGATTCGGCCAATGGAGTCGATTCACCGGTGATGAAATTCCAGATATGGACTGAACGATATAATGAACCCGAGACGACTCGCGTTCCACCAAACAAGAAGGCAACGGATGTCACAGAAAAACCATCTCCCTCGAGTGTATGCTCTGCTTTCCCGCTAGTTGTATTCCATATCCGGACTGAGCCGCCTTCCGAGCCAGACAAAACATGTGCACCATCAGCCGAGAAGGCAACACACCGCACGGAATCTGAATGTCCATCAAGTATGCGCCTGACCTTCCCTGTGGTGGCATTCCAAACCCGGACAGAGTGGTCCCCCGAACCAGAAACTACATGTGTCCCATCATTCGAAAAAGCAACACACCCCACCAGACTTGAATGGCCCTTCAGTGTGTGCTTTAACTTGCCTGTAGCTACACTCCATATCCGCACCGACTTGTCGTTCGAACCAGAAGCAATTCGCATCCCATCAGGGGAGAAGGCCACACAATTTACATGATCCGCATGACCCTCTATCACATGCTCCATTTGTCCAGTGCTGGCATCCCAGAGCCGAATTGAGTTGTCTGGTGACCCAGAAACGACCTTTGCGCCATCAGGTGAGAATGCTACTGAGCACACCCTACTGGAATCTCTCGCCTGTCGGCGATTTCTCTTGCCCGGAATCACATGCAAAACATGGGACATCTTTGATGAGATGGGTGTTATTTCACGTGAGACTGTGCTCGATCCGCGATCTGTCTTTAATTCGCTCACATTCCAAATCCGGACAGAGCAATCCATAGACCCAGAGACGATGCGTGTCCCGTCACAAGAGAATCCAACAGAGTACACTCCACTCGCATGTCCCTTAATCACGTGCTCTATTTTTCCCGTCCCCGCATTCCAGATGGTGATCGAAGAGTCAGCCAAGCCAGCCGCAATTCGTGTCCCGTCCCGCGAGAAGGCAACAGAGAACACCGGAATCGGATGACCCTCCAGTATGTGCTCCATCTCCCCGTTGGTAGCATTCCAGATACGGACTGAGCAGTCATCGGAACCAGACACAATACGTGACATGTCAGGCGAGAAAGCGACAGAATTCACCGAATGTAAATGACCCTCCAATATGCGCTCTATCTCTCCCGTTTCTCCTTTCCAGATTCGCACTGTCTTATCATCCGACCCAGATACGACACATGTACCATCGGGCGAGAAAGCCACAGACGGCACCCAATCGGAATGTCCCTCTAGTTCCCGCTCTGTCTCTCCGGCAACCACACTCCAGATCCGGATGGACTTCCACGACCCAGACACAACACGCATCCCGTCAGGTGAGAGAGCCACTGACAACACTGAATCCGAATGTCCCTCATATATGTGCACCATCTCTCCTGTATTTGCATCCCATATCCGCACTGACGCGTCTTGCGAACCAGACAGGACACGTGTCCCATCATGCGAGATGGCAACACAACGCACCATGTCTGAATGCCCCAACAGTATGCGTTCCAACTCGCCAGTAGCCGTGTCCCAAATACGAACAGACTTGTCCTCTGACCCAGATACAACTCGGCTGCCGTCACTAGAGAACATCACAGAGGTTACGTCTGCACGGTGCTCGGATATCAGCCCCCATGAATCGTCCAGACCCACGACGACTTTAGCTTGAGGTACGCTGCATAAAGATGTCGCGTATTTCTGTCGGAGTAGGGATTGTTTAGGAATCCATGTCAACGCCGAGCGATAGGTGCTGAGGCAGTGGTGGCTGATTGCCTCAGATCCCATCTGGAGGCATCGACGAGCATCATTGAACAGCAACCCATGATTATTGTAAATTATTTGATATTTCTGACAATTTGATGAGCTAGAATTGATCTCCAACCGGTGAACTCACTGATATTGCCTCATTTGCCTTGCGAAGAGACTTAACACCGGATTCTAGCTCGCCAAATGCACTGAGGCACTCGAACCAGTGCAATATATGGTTATTGGCGAATTCAGAAACAGCATCGAGCATCGTTGACGGTTCGGCAGGGGACAACGCTTCTAGAAGGTGAAATGCCCAATGCATGCACGAGTATTGGAGGGCCTCGGGAATGATACCAGGATCTGTGATTTCATGGGGGAGTGTCTGACTCCTATCTTCAGCCAAGTTACAAATATTATGACGAAGGGACTTATTCATGCGTCCAAGACACTTGATGGCCAGTGTATGGTGTGCATCATCTATGCTGTGCGCTAGGCAGCGCTTAGGATCGACGATGAACTCACGGAATGAGGCATGAAGGATGGTCACATGTCCATCACTGGTAGAGGGAATATGGATTACCGAACGAAAGCCAGATAGGTCAATCTGAACCTGATAATGTGTCTCCCCTAACAAGGAAGCAATCCCAGAGATGGTCAATGGGGTTTGATGTAAAAAATGTCCAGAGACGGGAGAGGCAACGCCGAGCGTGTAAGTTCATTTATACGCGCCCTGGGATTTACGTTCGTGTCGTCAATATACCGCACGGCGGTGGCAGCGTAGATGAATAATCTGTCCGATTGATCAAGAAGACTCCGTACCTCAACCTCAGTTGGCCAGGGAAAGTTAGGGTCAGAATATCCGTGGTTCGTCGCAATATTTGACAGTGAAGATCTCAGGTATGTTTCAATATCAGTTTCTTCCTCATCCAGTAATGATCCTTTATGAAGGGAGAATTCCTGAAGAGAAGATTCAGGATTGTGATGGAAGGATGCAGTTATCCAGGACTCGGGTCGACTTGTAATAAAGAATTTCAGAGGTATGTCCACCACACCATCAAGGATTGTATTTATCAGCAGCTTTACTCTCCTAGGTTCCAAGCATTCATCCAAAGCATCTATAACAACCACATTATCAAGTAGATGTTGGCTTTGCATGATGAGCTTAATGGGCTCTATCACCAGAGACTTGAACTGGTCAGAAAGTGAGTTGAGATTGGCTACATCAGGTGTTTTCATGAGGAGGTCATGGATGACTGCTCGGATCCTGGGATTAGATTGAGCAAGCATGTTGGCAATTGTAGGAATGATCCGTGTTGCATCGGTTAATGCTGAACTTGACCGAGAACAAAAAAAGCTGGCTCCAAGGATCTTCTGCTCATTCAAAAGTTGGCTGAGGGTGTGAGCGATGCTTGTCTTTCCCGTTCCAAGCTGACCATTTAGCCAGTAGACCTTTGGAGCTGAAGCATCGCGCGCCCATCTTTCGAGGTCTTCCAGTATCCGTACACGCGTGTTCTTCATGCACCCGGGAAATTCGACATCTTCAGCGGCGTTGCGTGTGTTGTAAGATGCCCGTTCAGCAGGCTTGAGAAACCCTAAAACATCGACCTGGGGGTCTGAAAAAATGTGAGGATGGACGTGAGAGGCTCTAACTGATCACCGCGCTTACTATTGGTGATTCGTATATTCACATCACCTCTTGCATCTGTAAGAGACCAAGAAAATGCCTCAGCCTTTCGAGTGAGATTCATTGCTCAACAAGCACGCTCACTGATGGTGACATTTCTCACGTCAAGGCTCATGCCCATCGACGAAGACATAGATTGTGGATTGGAGTGCAAGAGTTCGGACATGAGAGTGTTTGGTATGTGGCTTAATGGATTGTGGTGTCAATGGGTCGAACGAAGAGACGTGGGTATGTGCACTATAAGTTCCCAGGCCAAGGCGATGCCAGCGTCAGATTGACCCCCTTGCAAATAGGATGGTGCGCGTGGCGATACCAGTCCAGTGTTTAGCACCAGTCTGGTTCTCCAGGCTGGCCGTCATTTGTGCTGCCTCTTAAAATCTTTGTCTGACATATTGTCTCCTTTAATTCGCCAAATACGAATAGAATTATAAACTGTTCATGTGGTGCCGACAGACTACTAACAAGGCTGTAGGAACAGCACGGGAAGCAATTCTGTTGGAAACAATTCTGTTGTTAGCTTGGCAAATATCGTCGCCGATATAATGCATCAGTATGACAAAGTGTATGGATGCTTTGGCCTAATTGAACAATTATCAAGGTCTGTTGAATAAACAAGAGAGCTTTGCAACAGATGAACGCTTACCTGGATTGGATGAAATATGACAAAGAGGGAGGATACCCAAAGGGAGGTGTATATGAAATTTCAGGATTGGAATAGTCGATGGAAATAGCAAATGGGATCGATAAGGGTGCCCTCAGAGGGCTCAGAGCTACTTATAGGAACGACGAGTGACGACAGATGGTGGTTCTTTTGTTATTTGAAAGGCAGCCCCGCTGCTTGTTTTCAGATGACTATGGCATGAACAAGGAAAAATGAGATGGACGTAGACTCAACGAGCTACTTAGCGGAATCACAAACTGGGCTACACATTGATACGTCTAAAAGTATGGCATGATAGGTGGTGACAATAAGCATTCACTTTGCAACACTTGCTTTTCAAATTTTTGCCAAGTCACCATTTGAAACAAGCCATTGTTGAACTATATGCCTATTTTCTCAAACATAAAAAACCCCATAAATATTTCTTTCTCATCTTTCATATTCTTTCTGTTTTGTTTTACTATTAACAATGTAAAAGTGTATACAAGGGAATTTCTAAAAAGCAGAGAAGAGAAGAAAAAAGGAAAAAGATAGTTACCGAGTTGAACAGCTGACCACTGTTCCATATATGGGTTTATTGGACGGCGACTTGGTTTCAAAGTCGTCTACAGACAGGGAGGATGCACACATGTGGATATTGAATGGCGGACAAAGCTACTATGGCATTTCAGTCAGCTGAACGACTAGGAATGAACAGATATCAAATAGGACTTACATTTCATGAAGGATAGGAGAGATGGGCAAAGGGAGTTGACTGCGATCATGGACTGGAGAGAAATCCTTGGTTGATGAAGACGGATGTGTAGAGATTCAAGGAAGCAACGTGATTATGATTTGTCTGGACAGAAGGATGGGGATTGATGATGGGCAATGTTGTATGACACGGGTATAAAGTTGAGGGAACAGGAGAGTTACTTACAGCAAAAACAATGAACAACCAATGGGTGGCTGAACAAACCCAAAATGGGTGACACGCCAATCCTATCTAATGGAAACGTGATTATAGAAGCAGATTGTTACATAAAAGATAACAAATGAAGGGGGACTTACGGTCATGGGGATACTATGGATACAAGTGCCTGCAAAGTACAGTCTATCAAGGAGCGGTCCAAGAAGGGGATTTATTAGTTTGTGCCGACTACAATGTGTACAAATAGCTACAGCATTGCAGCATTATTAGTTAGTGTCAAGCGTCAGGTACTGACGGACTTCGGTACTGCCGAGGGGTGTTGGCGAAAGGTCGGGCACACTATGGCCAAGTCCTGCAGGCCAAGAGTAGTGGCATTGGCTTCAACATACTCGTGCGTTGCGCCCTACTTGCCATGCATGCCACTGTATTTGCAACAGACAGATACCCAGGGGGATGCTGAGGATGCCGGCTCAAGTTGAGGACTTAACAGAAGAGAAGAAGGTAGAAGGGCCTAAGCCTAGTCGATACCCAGAATGAGGAAATATGTACATGCATGTCCTACTTATATAGGTTAAGAAGCAACATGTGGAATAAGGAATGTAGAACAATAAGGTATGCAGAGCATGTGGTTATTGTCCACAACAAATAAAATTAGAATAAGGAATGCAACGTGGGGATAGAACAATAAAAGACAGGATAATAGAATGTGTCCGAAGATAGGACAATAGGAGGTGCCAGACTATAAGACAAGGCTTGTAACCGAGGATAGTACAAGGACAGGAAGTCCTGAGGTGAAAAGGGCTGAGGGGTGGGGACAGGGAGTGTGGATGGTGGACGTGCCGAGCCGAAACCGGCGTACCAAGTGTCATGCATGCAACGCGGGTACTTGGTCATAGATATAGGATGATTACTCGGTCGGCAATGCCGAATAGACGGGTCTCGGTACGGGTGCTTGACAGTTAGTGAAAAATCTCCAACGCCTCTGTCAAAGATCAGTCTATTGAATAACTCTATAGCCCTAACTGAAACCACTAGAGCCAACTTCATAATAAGTCATGTTTACTCATCATTTACCACCGGGGAATACAACATACCAATAGACAAAATCTATCAAAGCCTTGGAGATTACCTTTGATTTATCTTCATATTCATAACATCCATAACAATCTTATAATTTACTAATATTCTCTTATTAGCCATGACACCAGGGAAATGATCTGCGGGGAGCTCAGCTCTGTGAATCCATGGTCAAGGCTCAGCTCAGTTCATAGAATGATGTTGGCACTATAACAATACAGACAGGTATCAAAGACTAGACTTGTATGTAATAATATCATAACAAACTGATATTCAGCTAGTCAATCGATACAATTATATTGCCTCCTCTCTTCTCACGTTCTGGTGCTGGCATGGCCCTCATCAGCGGACCTTGCCAACTCAACACCCTCATCTCTGCTTTCTACTCAACCTTCCCCCACTGCCAAGGAGTTAATGTAGTGAGTGATTCCCTCCAATCCATGGATCACATCTTGTTTGAGGGGCATGCAGGAAGACTGGAAACAGACCACCACCAGTGAGCATGCTTGATGATTCCCAAATTAGACACTCAAGACCTGAATCAGTTCACATTTTCCGCTGCAGGTCCAAAGGGTGATATAAAAATATACACCAACAATATTACATGTAGTGATCACATTCAGCCTTCACATCCATCCAGCAGCTGTTACATTATTAAAGAGTTTTAGACACTTGACTGTGAGTGTATGATGGTCTTTTGCATAATCTATGCTGTCCTTTGGAGCGGTTGGGATCTACGGTAAATCCACAAAGTGAGGGATGGAAAATTGACTTGATAAGAGTCAGTGTGCTGAAGATAGATAATGCTGAAGATGGATAACTGAATTAAATGGGCATAGATCATGTCTAGGCCAGATGGCAATGCTAGCCATGGAGAGCAGAGTATAGAGCAGAGCAGCAGTGGCAACTGTATCGTCTCTTGTGGACCTCTCCGCCTTGTTGAGCAGATTGTGAAACACCTTTTTCCTGGTCAGGAGAGGGGCCGGCTGGCAAGCGTGTCAACTGTGTCAGCCACCTCCTGGGACCCACATCCCTATGGCTGATGTATCGCACCGAAGCTTATTTGAATAATCCATCCAACTGTTCATAACTCTAGAACTGAGTTCAATCTCAACGGGTTCACCGTGCGGTTGACTCTGACCATGTGAGGGGTTTTCGTGTGCAATTATGTCTTCTCGATGGCAGAAGAATCACTGGGTCAATGTATGGATTTTAACCACAGCTATGGGGCAGTTGGACTCCTTTATTTGCTCCACTATATATTCTCTTCCTTCCTTGAGTGTTCTTAGAAAGAGCTCTCAACACCCAGGGGATTGATTGTCTCATCTTCTTCTTCGAACATTGCTGGCAATGCATTTGAAGAGCTTGACAACACCACCAATGATTGGGGCACAATACAGCCTGTGTTGCATCTCCTCGAGGCCGGCGGTGTCTTGTGTGAATGGCTTTCCATGTTGGAGCTCAAGATCTGTTCAGGGCTTGTGCAAGTCTTGAACTCCCTGCGCCTTTCGGGCAGCGATCCCCAGGATTTGTATATCTCCACCACTATGGCATTACTGCTCAGTCACTCCACTTTGAAATTTGCAGAATTGAATAATCTACTTGATAGGGTGGAGCCAGGTACGAGATCCTCCATCTCTGGGATGGCTCCTGAACCATCCTCGCCACTCGTTAATAATGCTAGTGCTGCCATCGTCGGGTTTTACAAAAGCCTCTCAGCTTGTTATTCAAGAGACTCTTCTTCCCCCTCTCTTCCAACATCTCTCCACTTATCCCTTGTACTCCAGATGGTCAGCAGAAAATAAACACAGGGAATGAACTGTAAATTCCCACATTCTCCCTCTCACCCTACCATCCAACATGTTGCGGAGGGCCTGCTCAACCTTCCTTGATTATTTGAGGTATATGCCGACGACGACGCCCTCTCATCCTCTGTTGAAACTCTTCCTATGGTCAATGCCCAGTCTTTAAATGCTGTCTTCAATGCTTGGTGGGTTTCTTCTCTGGTAGAACTCCTCCTCATCCTCCATTTCTCTTCAATGAACTCTGTCCTTATCTCTCTGCTGCTGCGACGCCCATAACTGACGCTTCCACCTGAGATGTTTGTCTCAGAATGGCTAAGCTTGGCTTGTTGACATTATCACTTCTCTCGCACGTTACTGCTCAAGGTATACCCTCAATATTCCCTTGCCCAGGTGCGGTGCAGCTCATGCCGGATTTCAGTTATTTGTCAAATATGGGTAGAGTGCTGAATGTGGAATGGGGGTGAGCCAGAAAGATGGAACGAGATTGTAGAGTTTGATGAGGAGGTTGGTTGAGGAATATCCAAGGAGGAAGGCATCAGTGGGGAGGAAGTGTTTAATAACTTGCCAGGCTTAGTTAGAGGATGGACATAGTGGATTAAGTCTTCAAGGTTTCTGGTTGATTATTGGAGTCTTAAAATACCAAATTTGTTTGCAATATATTGTATGTTTTTTTGTTCACTGTTCTTATTTTCCTACTACTACTGCCACGTTCTTTTATTGTGTGCGCGCATTCTCTTGTCACATAAAGGAAGCACTTTTGGATCTTTACCACTACCTCCTGTAACTTTCCCATGGTCTGACAGGCCTAGTTCAGCCTCACTGACTAAGGGATAGACCCAAGACTGCTAAGCTTTCTTTCTTTTTCTCTGTTTGCACACATGCCATAACATCTACATCTACCCACATATCCATGCCAACCCCCCCCAATATCCCTGCCAGCTCACAGTTGCAGGGAATAGGGGCTTTGGCACCTAATCAAACTATCCCAAACAGCAGAACAATCAGGCCACCCACCCCTTTAATCGATCCAGGCGACCCAGTGGCAGTCCTGAACACAAGAGGGATCAATGAAGGTAATAAAACTGACATTTCTGCCCTAGCTACAGCCCTCAAAATGTTTGGAGATTTCAAGCGAGGCACCTCATGGAACTTAGGCAAAGAGGGTGCCACACAGCTGGTTGCCATTGTTAAGCTGCTAAGGGAGGCTTTGCACTTATATAGCAACAAAAGGATAGCAACCAATGCTGACTTACAAAAGGCCGTGACTGATATCAAGGAAGTGGTCACCATTGCTCATGGCCAGCCTTCTGTAGCCCTAGCTGGAGTCACCTATGCTACTGCTGCCAAACAAGGTCTGGGAATCACACCAGCCCAGGGCAACATCCATAAACAGGAAATGGTTGCAGAGCTGCAATAGAAGCAAATATTCATCTCAGTGAAAAATGTTACAAAAGATGCCCCCATCCTCAAATGGGAGCCAGCTATCATCACAAGGTATTGTAGTGACATCATCACTAACCATTTTGAGAGCAGGCCAAACAATGCCTTACCGATGACCCAGCCCCTCTGGGGCAGCACCAAGTTGGCCAACAGCAATTTTATGCTTACCTTCAAATCTGCAGAAGACGCCAACAGAGACAGAGCCCATGTGGACAAATGGGTCAGAAACATTGACCCAGCAGCCACAATGCCAAAATGCTCATATACAGTGGTGGCACACAAGGTCCCCACAACTTTCTGGTCTGAGTCTGATAACCTGGGAAAGGCCATGAATGACCTTGAAAGAGGGAACTCCGACAACGAGCTTAATGACCATCAGATTGCCAATATAGCCTGGCTCACCAGTGCTGACTCCCGTAACAGAACCAAAAGTGGCCCACTTATGATAAGTTACAAAACAAAGGCAGTGGCAAACACAGCTATAGAAAACAGACTAGTAATCGATGGCATCCTTTGCAGTGTTAGCATTTACATCCTGCAACCCCTACAATGATTCCAGTGCCAGGACTGGGGCCACCAGGCAATGAGGTGTACAGGGGAGGCACGGTGCAGCCAATGTGCTGGGCCACATACCACTACTGATAATTCATGCACACATGATCAACCTTTCCCTACAGCTCAGAACTGCAAAACTGAAAAACCCAGATGTGCCAACTGCCAGGGCAACCATTCCAGCCCACCTGGCGATGCGACAGGTATCCTCGGCCATCAACGCCTGCACCCGGGCCAGGTGCATGAGCGAACGAGCCATCGACTGGTTCGTGGCCATGCAGCCGGTTACTCTCCTCAATGGCGGCCACGAGCCGAGCCATGACCAAAGCCCCAGGCTGAGGGACTTCGACCACGCTGGCCCCACACTCGGCTACATGCCGGCTGTCTTCGGCTTCTTCTTCGGCCGCTCCTCCCTATCCTTGGCCTCCTCCACAGCCATATTCGTTAGGACGCTCGTGCCCCCTTTTCACCGGACCCGCTGCCAGGTTTAGTTACTCAATAATAATGAACAAACTGAATTACGCGCCTAATTTTTTTTGATTCAATACGTCAATAATTATGGGTAACTAATACTCTCTACTTGCTACATCTACACTAACAATCAAATTCAATGTTAAACAGTATCGAGTTAATCAGTAAACGTGGTTAAGCACTGGCACCTTCTGTAATATTTTATTTTATATGGTCTGGTCCAAAAAGGGAAATATCTCAGTGATATCCACGAAAAGGGTAAAATCCTTTTTACCAGCTAAAAATATCAAATACACGCTAAATTATTTAGCAGGCCACAGCTCCAAAGCGCCACAAAACGCCATGTTACAGTCGACGCTGAAGCTCTTGTCTATCATTAATATTCTACCAAGCAGCTGGTTACCTTACAGTCCACTATCCGACCACGCATGCACTAGTCTCATGTCCAAGTTCTCACGCGCAAACACCACGATCATCACCGCAGAGCACATCGCAGGCGGTCAGAATATCTCCACACCTGGCTCATGCCAGTCCTCGGCATTCGTCACAAACGATATTTGCCGTGTCTATGCCGTCGTGAACACCACCGCAAATTCAGCAGTCCATATGGAAATGTGGCTCCCGTATCACGCTGACGCGTGGTTTGGAAGGCTATTGGCAATCGGAAACGGGGGCCTTGCAGGATGTATTACATTTTATTTTGGGAATTATTATGCTTATCTGCATATCTGACCTTTCTTTTTTTTTTTGGTAAACATAAGGCATCGATTATGATACTTTGGATTATGGAAGTAGGCGCCATTTCGCGACGGTCTCGTCTGATAATGGACACGACGGAGATCATTGGGACGGCACTCCATTTCTGAACCATCCGGAGGTCATCAATGACTTTGGGTCCCGCTCGATCCATGTGGAAGCAGTTGTCGGGAAATAAATTATAAATTCGTATTATGGACGCGCGCACGACAAGGCGTATTTCATAGGGTGTTCGACTGGGGGGAGACAAGGGTTGCAGTCTGCAACCTCGCATCCAGATGATTTTGACGGGATCCTTGCTGGAGCACCTGCGACGGACTTTAATCATTTGTTGGGATGGGAGACTATGTTGGCACGGTTTGTAGGTGGGCCAATTCAGGGTCAGGAAGAGAGCTTTAGCGAGTTGATAGGAAGTATGCGGGACTTTGGTGGAGTGAAGAATGAGGGTGTGAGCGGGAGGTTTATACCGGCGTCCCTGTGGGCGGTCGTGTCGCTGGAGATTTTGAAGCAGTGCGATGCGTTGGATGGCGTCGTGGATGGGATTATAACGGAGCCTGATGAATGTATCTTTCGACCCGAGGCTTTGCTTTGTGACCCTGCCAATCGGGGTGGTGACCAGAGTAGTTGTCTCACGACTCTTCAGGTGGCCACGCTGAGGGATATATACCAACCTCTCTTTGGGACGAGGGGACAACTATTGTATCCGCGGTACGATCCTGGCACCGAGGGAGACGGCAATTTTGCTTACTTGCTAAATGGTTCTATTTTCGCACTCCCTGAGGTGTGTAGCCATGTCAACCTGCTGTGTTGTGATATCAACCTCGGATAACCTCGTTTTTATGGCGCTGCATTTTGGTATTCAGAACTGGTATCGGTATACAATCTTCAATGACTCCAATTATTCGTTCAACAACTTTAGCGTTGCGGATATTGAATTCGCAGATACTATTAATCCGGGGGGAATCGCCACATGGGACGGGGACCTCTCTGAGTTTCATGAACGTGGTGGAAAATTGATTTCGTACCATGGCCGCCGTGATGAGGTGCGGTCGTTGTTCAAGTTGATCCACCCGTTGATATGATAATAATACTCCTCTCTTTTATAACGTTAACAACGTTAACAATCATCCTGCAGCTCATTCCATCCGGGAACTCAAAACGTCTCTACAACCTCATCGCCTCCACCCTCTCGGAAAGGACGCTCGATGACTTCTACCGGCTCTTCCTCGTCCCTGGTATGGACCACTGCGGGTATGGCCCAGGAGCATGGGCGTTTGGGCAGTTGGGGATGCCGGATAATTGGTTCCGGAATGATTCGATGCATAATATACTACTTGCTCTTGTGGAGTGGGTGGAAGAGGAGAGGGCACCGACTATGATTGTGGGTACGACAGTGGCGGGATATAATAAAGAGGGTGGAGTGGAGAGGATGCACTGCCGATATCCGCAGAGGAGTGTGTTTAATGGAACCGTATTTGTGTGTGAGGGGTGAGGTGAGTGTGGCAATACTTATTGGTTTAATCGATATTTGGCATATATTCGATTGCTTGCTCGTGGAGCTAAAGGAAAACATGTGTTTACTAAAGGTCCGAGTTTTTCTTCTATTGGGAGGTTGCCTTTCTCAGATACTGAATAAAAGTATTGTTCAGGAATAATATACAATTAATATTTGCTTGGAGTGATCGACTCCACGCAACAGACGCGTGACGTCACCGCCTGCTTTGCACTACGTATCTACGCATCATCCGGGTATCATATTCGCGTCATGCCTAACCCCTCACCATCGAGGATATAAAATGATATTGTGCAATGCAGTCTCTTGAAAAATATTGATCACTATCTACTCATAAATCCACCTTTTGACTGAAGAAAAAAAAATGCCGCTTTTTGGAAAGAATGCAAGTGGCTATGCATGTCGCACGTTATATCACTCATTTGTTTTCTAATGGTTAACATTATAGAGCAATGTTACTGACACTGACACCGCCGCGCCAGCTGCACACCACGGGCACCACGGGCACACGGGTCCCGGCCCAGTCATGGGGGGCGCAGCGGGAGGGATAGCGGGACATGAGATGGGACACCACGGTGTCGCAGGTACTGCGCTAGGCGCTGCTGCGGGGGAACACCACGCCAATAAACATCCTGCTGGGAATAACAATACTCACTCCAGCGCTACGGGTACCACTGGAACGGGCCATCACGGACACACGGGTCCAGGGCCTGTTATGGGTGGTGCAGCAGGCGGCGTCGCGGGGCACGAGATGGGGCACCATGGTGTGGCGGGGGGTGCATTAGGCGCGGCTGCGGGGGAGCACCATGCGCGGACACATCCTGCTACTGGGCACGCAGGGGCGGGGTATAATACAGGGACGGGGATGGGTGTGGGTGGGGGACGTGGTGGGGCGGCTGCCACTGGGACGGGGGCGGGAACAGGAACATCCGGATCAAACGCAGGGATCGCGGGAAAGGAATTCGTCGGCAAGCTAGAACACGCAGTCGGCACTGCCGTCTGCTCTAGTACACTCAAAGCGCGAGGTGCCGAAAAAGAGAGGTATGTTACAAATTTATATGTAATAAACTAATAGTTTCGAAAAACTCACGCATGTCTCTAGATCTGCCCAATCCCAGAAGCTCCAGAACGCAGAGCTTGCGCAGGCAGAGCGGCTCGAGGCTGAGGCGGCCGTGAGGCGAGAGAATGCAGGTATTCATGGGGCCAGTGCGAACGCAAATCTGGGGGGTAAGAGGCTGTAAAGTGCATTGATTGGATCATGATCTATAATATCCCCGACGGAGAAGAAGGATTAAATATCTATGCAGCACAAAACACGACTTACACACACCAATAATGTTTATGTTGAATCTTCGAGCTCGAACTTTTTTCGATTGACAATGCATGGTTCCTCCATTTCTTCACTGGTTGCTCAGTTCCTTATGTAAGAAACCACTACGAACTTTTTTTTTTCTCTGGTGTCCTTGCTGGAAGTGGCAGTGTGTGAGATATGTCAGAGACTAAGAATCGCACCCAGCAACAAATACCTTTCGGATAAAGCAAGTCCGGTATGCTTCTTTGACGGTATTACGTAACATGTCAGCTTATATAAGTGCAGTGAATGGAGAAGGATGGCTAAAACAAGTATTAATACAAAGAGATAAAATCTCATCTTAACAGTTTTTGTTTTTCTTCATGATTTTCTTCTCAGTCTATTTTTTTATAGGGATTCTGTTATGTAAATGCAGTAGAGTAAAGGACAGGGAATGGCATCAGTCACCCATGAGTCAAATGTGGATGACCCACGCCCAACCCACGGGGAACCCAAACCCATCAACTTATGGGTTTTTTCCTATGGGTGGACAGGTGTCCCGTGCACACCACACCTGCACATGTGTGATGCATGTGTGTTGTATGTGCATGCATGACATCACAGGTTGTGCAGGGTTGCAGGTGCATGCATGTTGTATGTGTACGCATGACACCACAGGTTGGGCAGGGTTGCAGGTGCTCTTGGCTTGTTTTTTCACACCCAAACCCAAGGACACCTGACCCAGTGACCTGTGCAGGGTGGCCTAACCTGTGCTATTCCCTAGCAAAGGAGTGACAATAAGAAAAAGCAAGAGACATTCAGACACTGAGTTAGACATCAGACACTAATATAGATAGAGAATATGGTTGCTAAGACAAGCCTTGTAATTATATGAAGATGTCTATACAACCAAAGCATCCACAACATTATGTAAACTAACAAATTCTTGGGAAGTAGAGTCAACCCTGCTATCACAAATTGTACTCCATGGAACAGCTCTTATCCAATGGGGGTTATGGCATCCGGAGACTAGTGAGAACAAGACAATGTTCAATCAATACAGCTCTGCACTATTCCTTTTTTTGAATCAGTCTAGTATACAAGGGACACCCTTGTCTTTGTGAGCATGGAGGGCGTCAGGTGACTGGTTATAAGAATATGATACTCAGTCACCACAGCTCTGCACTGTTATACTCCTCTTCCTCATACATCTGATACATGGCTTGCTATTCATATTTTTCGAAACCACGCAGCCTTCCTGTGGTCACATTTCAAGACCAGTCGAAACCTGGTGTTGCCTCAAATTGGCCGAAATCACAACCTGGTTCGTGCTCCCAGTGTCTTTCTTCTTCTCCTTGATAAACTGAACACTCCCGGATGTGAATCCCGTAGTTATGATCTATTCGGGGGAAATAACCAAGAAGGGAGAACAACGCGTCCACAGGGTAAGGGAGGACCGGCTGAAAATACACAAGGGCCTTCCTGACAAACCGACCAAATCAACAAGATCGTCTAGCTCTCAGCACAGTGGTAAAGAACATCGTTGTCAAGGAACAATAAAGCATGATCTGCAATGCAAACGTCTCGTCAGAGCGCCACCACAGATTTCCGTGTTCGCTCCGATGTTTATGCAAATTATGACACCAAAATTTTTGTGCTTTGAGCATATTGGAGATGCTCCTATCAACAAAGGATTTTATTCTCATAAAAAGGGTGGTGGCTGGGTCACGTTCACAGGTTCGCAAAAACAACGAGTGTCTATCATCACTGGTGATACTGATACTATGATTATAACCTATATAATAGATTGGATTGAGGATTCTTTAGATTCCAGGACCTATGCTGCCGTTCGAGAGCTGATGATGACACCGGCATCTTCGAGAGACAGACCTGGCTACATCTACGCGTAAGTTCTTTCGCTGATCGCTGATGCATGTGTGATGTGATGAATACCGAACTCATCACCCCTGTTTTCAGGTTTAAGAGACTTGATACACATCCTGACGATATTATTATAAAAGTTGGCGGGACGAAAGATGCTCAGAGGCGGATTGATCAGTG
>QLPG01001449.1:0-12298 GCA_003314385.1 Gomphus sp. MG54 | reverse complement strand
CTGTTTCTGGCATTTACTCAAAAATTGCTAACTGATCACTGGATGCAGGAAGTGTGAAGCTGATGCCTCAACAAAAACAATTCCCATCTATGTGGATTGATGCACTGGGCCCTTTGTTCTCATCTTCGACTTCATTACCAGATGAAACTGATGCCAATAGTATGTGACACCAGTGCAAGTACATTATATGCAGATCAAAAGACATCTGTCGACCAGGCTCATGGATATTCTTCCAACATAAGGTATGTGTCCCACCATAACCTTGAGTTCTTGCTAACAGAGTCTTTGACACATCCAGAAATCAATTGAATGTGGCCAAGTATACAAAATTTTGGCCCCAAATACTGGCATAGCTTCAGGACAAGGAATTGTACTTATCATTAAATTTTTTTGGCTTCTTGATGTGAATGATCTATGCCTCAACATGCCTATACTTGTTCGAGCCTTAGATGAGTCAGGTCACTCAAAAGCCTCAGTTATCACACCAAAGGTCAGGTAATTTATTCAGTCAAAGTCCTCCCACTGATGGTAAACCATAAGAAGCTCTTTTTATTGTCAATGCTCAGCATGATTGCTTCAGTGGGAAATGTGGTCCTACAGGCACTCATTGACAAGAATGAATAACATCAATACGAGAAGACCCCATCATTGTACATACTAATGATGACCGATACTTTCTCAACATGCACGCACTCTATAATATGGACCTGATCCGCGAGACCCTTCCTTGATCCCAGATAGCTCCAATACCATATTTCACCGATCGACAGTCCAAACATCGGGAATCCACTGCTATTCTTCATATTACTGGCCCAGCAAAATGTGCAGAATCGGCCAAGAAAGTGGCTGCTACCTGAGCAAGAAACAAAGAGTTGAGGGAAGGTGCACGACAGGGGCCTGGCACAGCTGGGTAAAACTCATCTCAATCCATGAGAGGAGCTAGAGACATCTGAATATAACTCACTAAAGTCTGATGCTTCAACAAGTCTTGAAGGAGGTCTACAGGGGTAGCCGAAAGTGTATGATCTGAGATGCCAGTTGAGGCAAATGATGAACAGCAATGCACCTTGGGCTCATATGGCCGAGAAACTAGAAGGTGGAGCATTAGAGAGTCTTCATATATGCAAGACCCCACCGGACTCACCATTTCTGAAGGCTTTGAGGAATAATTCCAACCTCCTGTGCATGAAAGGAGAAAAACACTGTTCAGCATCCCTGAGACAGCTGAATCAAAAAGTAGCAGACTCACCCAAGCATCTAGAGCATCTAGAGCCCATTTCTACCTGAAACCTACACCGGGTGATGATAATTCAAGCCCTACACCCTCTCCTACCCCATCATATGTTAGGCACCTGAAGGGAACGCGGCCTTCCTGGAGGTGATCCGAGGCTCCCAATGACCCAGAACCACCTGGGGATGACTCCCCAGATGATAGCAATGAGGTGCAGCAAAGAACCCCATAGAAGCGCTGAGGGAGTAGTCCAGGAAGGGGGGATCAAGGAAAGGGGAATAATGTCAGTACAATGAATCTAAAAACAGTATTGGAAACCTTACTTTGATTCCAAATAACACCCTGAGGTCAGTCCTGAATGGAATAGGGACACTAATGCCTTGGCTCAGTGGATATTGAAAGTTAATCATATTGTGGACCGCTCACCTATGGTACACGAACAGTTGGGCAAAATCATACCCCTCTGACTGCAAAGAAACATGGAGTGGTGGTTCATTTCATTACCATTAAGCTATAGAAGGCAAGCTGCAGTCAATTGGAAAACTCTGAGAGAAACAATAGCGCATACCTTCATTCTGGCACACGGTCATTGATGCCAGGGATGCACCACTATCGTAGATTTTCAGTCAGCGATTAATTATCATGAAGATTCACTGGCTCATGCACCTTTTGTCCCTTCTAATGACATCGAGCGAAGACTACAGAACTGGGAGATGAGCGTGACGAGAGGTTATCACCCTAATTTGGAAACTGCACATCGAAGTGCGATACCAAATATGGGATTATAGGCACCCGAACAGTTTGGTCAATGTCTCAGCATGGTAAGTCTATAAGATTATTGTCATGAGCTGCAGTTTATAGGATGCCAGCCAATTCTTGACATGTTGACACTTCATAGCTACATTTTATTCTAAATTTATGTAGAGAAATAATATACAAAGTTATTTGAATTAATATTAGGCCAATGATTATACAACCTTGGCTTTTGAGGACAAACCTGCCTAATGTCAACATTTATATTTCATGATTTCAACCTTTTTTCAAGCTTGAGGGTTGACCTTGAAAAAAGCAGAATCCAACCCCTGACCAGGGTTCCAGATTAGGCTAAACTCTGGAATTTTACTCAAGGTTATTTTCAGCTCTGGCCTGAATGGTGGTGTAGATTAACTAGTGGTTGATAGTTAGTTTAGTTGCCTTGAGCGCGTGAGTTTGGTTTGCATCTGAGTGTAAAGAGTTAAGTTCAAGTTGTCAATGCCGTGTGCTTCAAGTTTTATTGAAGTTTTTCAATTATTCTTTTCACTTGTTTTGTTTTACTTGTGTCACATAAACAGACTTCTAAGGGGAATTTTCCTGACATTGCATGGTCGTTTCCTGCGATCACAAATGTGTTTGAAAGGCCCGTGTCCAACTTCTCCTTTACAGTTTTTAACCACCAGGTACCAACAGAAGAACTAGACCGGTCAGGAAGGACGATAGTTATACACAGATATTGCTGCATGCGACAAGGTTTCATAAGATTACCTGAAACCTAATCGACTCTTATGCTGTGTCTCAGAACAGGTGCAGTCCATATTATCCATGAGATGTGCTCAATCAAAAACCACAACTATAGTGAATATGCACTTTGAAATTAAAGGATACCTGTTTCTCCTGGGTTTTTGAGTAGTATTATATCTTGTTATATCTTGTGATCATTTATATAATGTTTAAGAGAGCCACTATTGGCGCTCTATTCTCCATCCCAGAATCTTTCTTCGTACCATAGACACCATTTCCAGATGCTTTCCGCTCTGTGCTTCAAGTTTTCGTATTTGGAGGGACTGAATGTTGCTGTGTATTTGTCTAGAAGGCTGCCAATTTGATCAACTAATGCATGAAATTCATCTGTAGTCCAGTTGTTGATAAAAGCCTCCAGGGCTCTTGATAGTCCTGGCATGATACTGGGTGTTGAGCTTGTCATGTGAGAACAGGCATATGTCCATGCATCAAGATAACACTAAAAAAATAAAAATAAAAATAAAAACAATCCTCTCCATAAACTTGGGTGCTTTGATAGATATGATAATTCTCTCTCATGCACCTTTTCTGTTGTCCATAATAATACAAGTCCGTCGCTAAGGCTTTCGGTGGTAGCGGTTGATATCATGAAATCAGTGTAGGCTTCAGTGATTGAATTGGTTAGGTTGTTTTCGATTGAGAGGCTGGTTTTTGGGGGTTTTGTGATGTTTAGGCTGTTTTGGAGGGCTGTGAATTTGGAGAAGGATATTTCAAGGATGATGTTTGAGAGGCAGGATGAGAGGAGGGATAGGAGTCGCTCTTCTAGTGTGGCTCCATTGTTTTTTTCATCATTGCTGTGAGATGCGGACATGGACATTGCAGAGAAGGATGATTGGAGGGGTACTCAAGACGATAACAGAGATATGAACTTTGGGTATCCTGGATATGATAGGATTAATCAGAAACAAAATTACCATACACAGCTTTTTAATATTTGGATTTATCATTGTTTCCAACTTACCTATGAAAGCATAGATATGATCCTGTGTTAACCAGTTTTCTAACCGTTCTTTGGAAATTGATTGATTGCTGGCAGATTTTAGAAATGTGTGTTGGGTGGCATGGATATAAGCGTCTGGGGAGATGGTAAGCAGGTGAGATGTGAGATGCTGCTGCTGCTGTGGCTAGGGCTGGGGCTAAGAACGGGTCAAAAAGGTGGAAATCTTTCAAATGGTGATTAGTAGCAAAATTCGAATGTGCACACTGTAGTAAAGGCAACTGTCAGGGGAACCCCCGATCATGAACCCTGACCAGTGCCGACCCACCCGTACTCCACACCCACCAACCAAAGTCCGTTCAACCCACTCATGGCAGTACCGAGCATACCGCACACCGAACCATCATCCCTGTTGGTGAGTACCCTTCAGAAGGGTCGACTGTAACTCTTGGCTCCCCTTTTGTCATTCGTTCTCAGGGTTGAGGCCCTGGTGGAACTTCCTGGTCGGTATGGAGGGTGATGCCTGGTAGAGCGCAGAGCACCATAGCGATGGTGCTATATACAGTAGTCAGTGGGTGGAGGGTTCCCTAGAGTTTTCTCTTTGGATCCCCCTTTGCCAGGTAGGCTAGCCCCCATGTATTAGGTACCATACTAAAACTTTGGATCCCCCTTTGCCAGTGTGCCGCCCTAGGGTAGAACGCCTGCTTAGGTTGCCCTTACAGTAGAAAACTCTCTCCTTCGAGAACCAGCTGCTCCTTCATATGACTTCAAATTGAATTTCTTTGGAAGTAGCGACAGCAGCAGCCCCTCCTCATTCACTTACAAAAAAAACCTTACTCCCCATGGACTTGCCGTTGGCCCAGGAGTTATTGGACCGACTGGCTAGTATAGAACAGGAGTTACTAAGAGAAAGAAGAGAGAAGCAGGACCTAGAGACGAGGCTGAACGCACTACAGGCGACCACGACAAATCTAGTGGCAGGCCTCCAGACCCGTGTTTGGCAGCCCACGAAACGAATGGTAGAACCCACCAAGCCCTCTGAGTTCGATGGTGACCATTTGCATGGGCATGCGTTCATGCAGTCTTGCACCTTGTACCTCGGTGTCTGTGCTGCCGATTTTCCCGATGAGCAGTCTCAGATCCTCTGGGCACTGTCCTTTATGAAGACAGGAAGAGCAGTGACCTTCTCTAGCCGAGTGTTCACACATGAAGCAAAGACAGGCAGGCCACTCTATGCCAACTGGAAGGCCTTCGCGGAAGCCTTTCGGGAACACTTCTACCCCTTGCACAAGGCCACTGAGGCGGCAAACCAATTAGAGTCGTGCCAGTACCACCAAGGCAAGCATTCAGTCGATGAGAATATTGACCAATTTGAAGACTTAGTCGGAAAGGCGAAAATACACGGATGGATGGTCCATCGTCATGAAGTTTCAACGAGGCCTTGACCCCACTATCCAAAGTCGCATCGCGCTGATGCTAGACAGGAGACCAAAGGATGATGACATCTCGGTGTGGTACACTGCAGCACGAGCAGTGGCCCTCACACGCGCAGCGAACAAAGCCTTTCAGGGGCCTCGATTCCCATCACTACATGCCTCAGCACCATAGCCTAGCCGAAAGCCTGTTGAATCTGCAACCAAGCAAGCAGCACCTGCTCCCCCTAGAACATCGTCAGCCCTCATTCCCCCGATGCCACCCCTTGGGCCCACGCCGATGGATGTTGATGCAACCAGGCAGCGGTATCCTCTGCCACTCATGTGCCGACGATGCGGCAAGGCCGGACACTTCGCCCGAGAATGCCCTCAGGCATATGATGTGTGTTTCATGATGGTGGAAGAGCATGAAGAGATGCTAGAGTACTGGATGGTCTCTGCAGACCTTCAAGATACCGATGAGCCTGGGGAGGTTGAAGATGTGGATTCAGGGGATTTTGCCCAAGGCAGCAAGTGAAGGATGTGCCCTTGCTGCCCTTGTTTAATCGCTTTGCTGCTCTGTCTATAGACTCTGATATGGAGAATACAACTCGGGATTCAGACGATGATGCCTCAGCCATAAGCGATACAGACACTCCTAAACAGACCCTACCGAAACCACCATCCCCCCTTCCTAGGTTGAAATGTTGGGAATGCAGTCTTCTGAAACATTACATAGTGGCTTCCACCCCCTCGCCGAATTCCCTGAACCTCAAGGTAGAGATACAGACTACCGACACCGCAGAGGTTAAGGGAGTAACCGCCCTACTAGACAGCGGAGCTATGGGACTGTTCATAGACTGGAAGTTTGCGATTGCTGAAAGATTGAACTTGCGCCCGTTAACTCAACCCGCACCAGTGTACAATGTCAATGGTACCCCAAACGAGGGAGGAGCAATCTGACATGTTGTTGATCTTATGCTACCGAGACCACTCAGAATGGGCCGCATTTTCTGTGACCAATCTGGGGAAGCACAAAATGATCCTTGGCTATCCCTGGCTTCGCAATCATAACCCCAAAGTCAACTGGCACATACAAGAAGTCACGCTAAGCGGGTGCTCGGCCCAATGCCACACCTGCCGGGTCAAGCTAGAGAAGGAATGTTGGGAGGAAATGGCAGTTTGGACTCTTTGGGCCAGCCCCTTGTCAGGCATGACGACCGACGAGTCTGAAGATTGCGAAGATATCGACGACGGTGTGCCCTTCCTCGAACCAGGTGATCGCCTTTTCATGACCATGGCCCCCCCGGATGTTCTGATCGCTACCATCGTGGCTGCCATAACTGTGCAGCAATTGGCCAAACAGGCACTCTGGAGTACCCCTCCCAAGGAGAAAGGGATGATCCTGCCCTATCTCCAGGACTTTAATGACCTCTCGGAGAAGGAGTCCTTTGATTCTCTCCCCAAGCAGAGGATGTGGGACCACGCGATCGAATTGGAGCCTGGGGTAAAACTCTTGGCCTGTAAAGTGTACCCTCTCTCTCCGAGCGAACAGTGAGAACTGGACGAGTTCTTATGGGAGAACCTGCGCATGGGACGTATCCACCCCTCAAAATCCCCCATGGGAAGCCCCGTGTTCTTCATCAAGAAAAAAGATGGTTCCCTCCCACTGGTCCAGGATTATTGGGTACTCAATGCAATGACGGTGAAGAACCGGTACCCCCTTCCCATCATCTCGGAGCTCATTGTGCAACTTCAAGGAGCCAAATACTTTACCAAGTTGGATGTGCAATGGGGGTTTAACAATGTACGGATTAAGGAGGGAGATGAGTGGAAGGCAGCGTTCTGCACGAACCGGGGACTGTTCGAGCCCCTTGTCATGTTCTTTGGCCTCACTAATAGCCCCACGACATTCCAGACCATAATGAATGACATCTTCCAGGACCTCGTAATGGAGGGACACATGTGTGTGTACCTGGATGACATCCTCATCTTTACCGAGACTCTCGAAGAGCATTGACGAGTCGTTCGGGAGGTTCTTGAACGACTAAGGGCCCACAAACTCTACCTTCAGCCGGAGAAGTGTGAGTTTGAATGATCCAGGATTGAGTACTTGGGCCTCATTATATCTCATGGCAAGGTGGAAATGAACCCCGTCAAGGTGGAAGGAGTCATGGGTTGGCCGACTCCTTCGAACCGGAAAGAGGTACAGGCCTTCCTGGGCTTCACCAATTTCTATCGGAGGTTCATCGAGAGATTCTCGCACTACGCCAGGCCGTTGTTTGAACTTGTGAAGAAGGATGCCAAGTGGAAGTGGGGAGACGAGGAACAGGCAGCCTTCGAAGGGCTCAAGACGAAGTTCACGACAGCGCCCATCCTCGGGTTTGCCGACAATACCTGCCCTTACCGAGTAGAAGCAGACAGATCTGATGTAGCCACAGGGGCAGTCCTTTCACAGCAGTCGCGTGAGGATGGCAAGTGGCACCCGATCGCCTTTTACTCAAAAATCCTCTCCCCAGTGGAGAGGAACTACGAGATCCACGATAAGGAGATGCTCGCTATCATCCGGGCATTGGAGGAGTGGAGACACTTCCTGGAGGGCACTGAACACCGCATTGAGATCTGGACCGACCACAAGAACCTAGAATACTTCCGATCCTCAAAGAAGTTGAACCGACGACAAGCCCGCTGGTCCCTCTACCTCTCACGTTTCAACTTTGACCTGCGGCACAGACCGGGAGTAGCGATGGGGAAGTCCGACGCGCTTTCATGTCGGTCAGACCATGGATCGGGCACGGGTGACAATAGAGACCTAGTCTTGCTCCGACCGGAGCTGTTCACGATACGGGCCCTTGGAGGAGTGGCACTGGAGGGGGAAGAGCGAGGGATCGCCCGAGAACTGAAGAGGGCACTGACCGGAGGGACACTAGAGGATGAAGTAGTGGAGGCGGTGAGGAAACTACAGGAAGCAGGAGGGAGGTCATTGGTTTTGGCTGAATGGGCAGAGGCCGATGGGTTATTGACCTTCCGAGGGAAGGTGTATGTTCCAGACGTGGGAGGTCTCCGGTGATGGGTAGTAGCCCATCACCATGACTCAAGGGTTGCTGGGCATCCTGGTCGCTGGAAGACCCTCGAACTTGTCTTCCGAAACGACTGGTGGCCTCACATGTCTCGATACATTGGTGAGTACACCAAGACGTGCAACCTGTGCCTACAAATGAAGGTCCAGAGGCAACGACCAGTCGGGGAACTCTACCTGCTCCTGATCCCTGAGACATGGTGGGATACCATAAGTGTAGACTTCGTAGTGGAGCTCTCCAACGTGCACAGGTACGATGCCGTGATGAACGTGGTAGACTTGGTATTGAAACAGGCGCACTTCATACTGACCCACACGATAGTAACGGCGGCCAGAGCAGCACGACTCTTCCTACACCACGTTTGGAAGCTGCATGGGTTGTCAAGGGTGGTGGTGTCTGACTGAGGAGTGCAGTGTGTCTGCGAGTTCATGCGGGAGCTCTACCGCTTGCTAGGCATTTGCTTGGCGGCCTCTACAGCTTATCACCTGCAGACGGATGGTCAGACCGAACGAGTGAACCAAGAACTGGAACAGTACTTGCACATCTTCATCAACGAGAGGCAAGACGACTGGGATGACCTCCTACCCCTAGCCAAATTCCAGTACAATAACCACATTCATGCCTCGACCCGTGAGTCCCCCTTCTTGTTGGACACAGGTAGACACCCACGGATGGGATTTGAACCACACCAACCCCCATCACACCTCGAGTCTGTAAACGAGTTCAAGGAGCAGATGGAGGGGGCACCTTTGGAAGCAAAGGTGGCCCTGGTAAAGGCAAAGGACGATATGGTGACTTAGTACAACCGTAGGTGCCAGCCGACACCGACATTTGTCCCGGGCAACAAGGTGTACCTCGATACTAGTGACATTTGCACCAATCAGCCATCCAAGAAACTAGCACACAGGCGACTCGGCTCCTATCTTGTGGAGGAATGAGTGGGGTCTCACGCATACCGACTTCGTCTCTCGAACACCTTGAGCCATCTTCACCCAGTCTTCCCCATTGTTAAACTCACCCTAGCCCCAGCAGACCCCATCCCAGGTAGGCGACAGCCCCTTCCACCACAGCCAATTCTCGTCAATGAAGAGGAACACTTCGAAGTCGAACAAGTACGCGACAGCCGGATGAGAGCGAATCGACTACAATTCCTTATCAAATGGAAAGGTTATGGCTACGAGGAGAACTCATGGGAGAATGAAAGCAACATCCGGGCCCCCGAGCTTATTGCCAACTTCTAATGTCTGCACCCGGGTGCCCCACGCCGAATCCGCGCCTTGGACACGTCTGCCTTTAGATCCCACACCCCAGTCCTGCCCGTGGGGATCAATGCGTTGAGGACACCGCATTCTAGAGGGGGGGTTATGTCAGGGGAACCCCTGATCATGAACCCTGACCAGCGCCGACCTACCTGTACTCTATACCTGCTGACAAAAGTCCATTCGACCCACTCACGGCAGTACTGAGCATACCACGCACCAAACCATCATCCCTGTTGGCAAGTACCCTTCAGAAGGGTCGACTGTAACTCTTGGCTCCCCTTTCGTCATTTGTGCTCAGGGTTGAGGCCCTGGCAGAACTTCCCAGTCGGTATGGAGGGTCATGCCCGGTAGAGCACGGAGCGCCATAGTGATGGTGCTTATATACAGTATTCAGTGGGTGAAGGGTTCCCTAGAGTTTTATCTTTAGATACCCCTTTGCCAGGTAGGCTAGCCCCCATGTATTAGGTACCATACTAAAACTTTGGATCCCCCTTCGCCAGTGCGCCACCCTAGGGTAGAACGCCTGCTTAGGTTGCCCTTACAGCAACTCTATTGGCAGAGTAAGCCTGCGACATGTGAGTTCAGCATAAGAGCTAGTGTAATGACTACTATACCTGCAACATGTGAGTTCAGCATAAGAGCTGAAGAAGCACAGGTACTACATGTATACTACTTATATACTACTCAGCAATCAAGGTATGGCTGAAACCATAGAACAATAAGGGCTGTTATATAATAGCCCAAGGCAGTGCACAATGACAATGGGTCAAGTATTTACTTCTTTTGCAACACACACCATTACGGTTATAGTGGGATTCCTTAGAGTTTAGCTGGCAAGGAATGACTAAGCACAAATGCCATAGGATCATGCAATGCTATTTCTTTATTTGTATCTCAACCACAATCTGATAATGAACAACCATATAGAAATTTTACTCTGTAGGAATGAAGAACAAAAAAGAAAATGTGGATGTTTGGTATTGTAGTTTGGTGTGGCAGATTAGACTTCTTTGTGATTTTCCTGGGGTAGAATATCAGGGTGTCAGCTGTATAAATAAAAGAATATTCCTGGATATTTTCTGGATATTTTATCTGTATTTATTGTTTAGGAAAATATTGCTCTATGGCAATTCTACTGGGAGCTGAATCCCGGGTTTTGTCAAGCTTCAGGTACTGACGGACTTCAGTACTGCCGAGGGGTGTCGTCAAAAGGTCGGGCAGACTATGGCCAAGTCCTGCAGGCCAAGAGTAGTGGTGTTGGCTCAATGTACTCGTGCATTACACCCTACTTGCCATGCGTGCCACTGGTTTTGCAACGGGCAGGTATCAGGGGGATGCTGATGATGCCGGCCCAAGTCGAGGACTTTACAGAGGAGAAGAAGGTAGAAGGGCCTAAGCCTAGTCGATACCCAGAATGAGGAAATATGTACATGCATGTCCTACTTATATAGGTTAAGAAGCGACATGTGGAATAAGGAATGTGAGACAACAAGGTATGCAGAGCATGTGGTTATTGTCCACAATGGATAAAATTAGAATGAAGGAATGCGAAACGGGGATAAAACAATAAGGGATAAGATAATAGAGACATAGCCAAGGATATGACAATAGGGAGTGGCCAAGTATAAAACAATGGATTTGTGACCGGGGATAATACAAGGACAGGAGGTCCCAAGGGGAGACGGACCAAAGGGTAAAGACAGGGAGTGTGGATGGTGGATGTGCCGAGCCGAGACCAGCATACCAAGTGTTATGCATGCAATGTGGACACTTGGTCATGGCTATAGGATGGTTGCTTGGTTGGCAATGCCGAATAGATGGGTCTCGGTATGTGTACTTGACAGGTTTGGCCTGCGCTTTAGGCACCGTTCTGGGAAACCGGCCTGGGCACCAAAGCACCGGTTTATGGAATTGTGGTTCTCCCACAAGGTAGAAATAATAGATGATGGAATATAAAAATGATATTTGTTATTGGGAACTTTGTTAAGTCCGCGTGTCAGGCGCTTAGCTAGTACTTCCGAAGGGGCTTTCCGGGCTAGTGCGAAGGTCCGTACCGGGGCCAAAGACCGAGAACGGGGTCGGACGGACTACGGACGGGGATGGAGGCGCCGGGAGTTTAGGGTAGGTCGCGGAATAGATCAATCCGGTCACTGAGGTGTTCGAGGTCGAAGGGACTTGGCTTCAACTTATGTGTTGCGCCCTCCTCGATCGTCTGTCCCTAATTTCGGAGAGGAGAAGGAGAATCACCGGAGTGAGCTGGAAATGGGTGGACTAAGATGATATTCGTACTAGCGAACAGTCTAGTCGACTGAGAGACTATATACATGCGACTGTCTTGTACTATCTTTTGCCGGTAATAAAACAAGGGAAAAGGAAGTACAAGGGGGTCAATATAAGGAGAGAACAAGGGAGCGAGGTACGCGATAGTCCTGCGCGTCGGTTATCAAAGTATTGAGTCTCGGTCGGGGACGGACTCGGAGGTGGTGTCTCGGACGCGATGGGATCGGAAACGGACAGTGGACTCTGGGTCGGACTTTGTCGGGAACGGAGATTACGGAAAACGGTCCTTCGTCCCTTCGGTCGGAAAGGTCTCGGAATAAGGAGGGGTGGTTGTGGGGGTTGTTGGAGGTATGGGCTATAACAAACTTAACTCTCGATCCAGGTATTGTTACGATGAGTTTCTGGTGTTTTCGTCTGAAATAGGAAAGTGCAATATCCGGTGCTTAACCTTCGGTTTAGCATGGATGTGTCAAGCTGTTACGATAGTGAAAAAGACGTATTCGTAATATATTGTAATCTCCCAATGGCAAAGTTATTGG
>QLPG01001447.1:0-20308 GCA_003314385.1 Gomphus sp. MG54 | reverse complement strand
AGCGTTTAATCCTGCCGTCCGTGCTTCTTGAGAGGCGGAGTCGGAGGACATACTCGAGGGCAGGGATGTTTGGGGGTCCTATTTCCAATCAAATCATCAGGTCACGTCATTGACAGTAAACCATAATACTTTCAAAAGATTCGAACTCCTCTGCTGTAATTTCTGGCTCACGAGGCTTAGAATGAATATCAGCTGTGACGTGTCACCGCCCTACCAAGGGAACTTTAATTTCCCTCGACAAACCATATCGAAAACTTGAGAAGAAGACTACGCACTGATGAGAGTACTCAGAAGATAAAATTTTAGGGTCTCTTCCTGAAAGCTTCTGGATTGCGTGTCAACCATACTTGTTTCGTGCGGATTCATGCTACGCCTCAGGTATCGTTCAAGCTGGGTACCTTCTTGGGAAGGCACCAATCAAGAGAAATAGAAGTGCGAAGAGGGCACAACTCCTTGAATGCGTGAGCTTTTATAATCGCAATATTCTTGACTACTAAGGCATCGGACTGCAAAGTTGTAATGCTAAAGATGATTTTCAGTCGATAATTACATTCGGAGTTGAGATAGGGTGGTGTTTTTTGGGAACGTTCTGGCTTTAGAACCTGACAACCATGCATATCAAATCTGGTGGTTCCAGACTACAAGGATCTTAATATCATTGTCATGTCAACATTGTCATGCTACTGCTTCGGATGTACAATTCGCCTCATTTTCAGACTGTTAGTGAGTCTATGGAGTTTTTCACACAGGTATACAATGTATACCTCGTTGAAGTTGATAGTATGACACTAATTTTACGAGTTTCAGGCCTTCAGTTTGTGTACATTTGCTCATCGGTATAGTCTCAACCTGCAATAGGTGCTTATCGCAGGTCTTCACTCATATTTGTTTCCCAAGTGATTATTCTGTGTCAAGTATGCGGTGGATTTGACCTCATGGAAGACTTATTTTGTCCAAATTATGATAGACGAGCAAATCATCATACACACATGGAACAACTGCCTAAATATTATATTACAGATTTCAGACCCTCGTCGCCATGATCCTGAAGCAGACGCACCATTCGAACTGCCCATTCTGGCACAAACAGGTCAGTGCCCGAACTCCAAGGTGAAGGATATGACCAATCCAGCGACCCTCTAGAGCTACGGATGCCATTAACTTGGTAATGGGATTTAGCACAACTTTTTCCCTGGACCAGTGAATTTCATGATCTTGATCATTGAATATGACCAACATGCCATTAATTTTGATTTCATGTCTACTTTGATAGCTGACCATGACAAACTGTGACCCTGCCAAACTGCCTATATGAATCAAGTGGTGATAGAGTTGACCAGATCTTCCACTCACTCAATGCTTGGGCCTCAGCTGCTGCATCCTAATGAACTATAACCTAATGATATGGATGTGCATTGGAATTGGAATGTTTCTCATTTCTTCATAGGATAAAATGCATACTGTTCATGATTCCACCAGTTCCTATCAATTGCCCAGGGAGAGAGAGAATCAATTATAGTGCTTCAATGTCAAGCACATGTACTGAGTGTCTGGTAATTTGGCAGTGCTGACTGAGCAGTCAGACTATGTCCACACACAAGTGTCCAAGATGTATGCAAGTCACTTGGTACGCCGGTCTCAGCTCAGCACATCCACCATCCACATTCCTCATCCCTATCCCTCATCCACTTTGCCTCATTCACCATCCATTAATCCTACCCCATCTGCTCCTTACTCCTCGACCCATCTTACCTCAGGACATCTGACTATTGTTTTATCCTCAGTCATAACCCATTGTTTTATAGCCGGACACTCCCTATTGTCCTATCCTTCACCACATTACAATTATTCTATTTTCATTGTTCTATCCCCGTTTACATTCCTCCATTCTATTTTTGCTCATTGTGGACAATACCCCCACATGTTCTGCATACCTTATTATCCCACATTCCTTATTCCACATGTCACTTCCTAACCTATATAAAGTAGGACATGCATGTACATACTTCCTCATTCTGGGTATTGACTAGGCTTAGGCCCTTACCTTCCCTTTTTCCCTGTAAAGTCCTCTACTTGGGCTGGCACCTTTGGCACTCTCCTAAGTATCCTTTCTGTTCCAAATTGGTGGCATGTATAGAGAGTAGGGCATAACACACGAGTACACTGAAGCCAAGCCACTACTTTTGGCCTGCAGGACCCACCCGCACCTTCAGCATTACCGACACTTGACATTGAAGTGCTGAGTGTTTATGGTGTACTTGAACTAAAGAGAGAGATTATCCTGCATAGTGGAAAGATGCAAGATGTTAAAGTGTTTTTACAATGGTTGTACACCCTGCAGGATGGTCTCCAGGCATACCTATCTAATAAAGCATAGGGGGCATGGCAGCAAAGTGAAATAACAGCAAAGAGGGGATTATCAGTAGGACTGGGGTGTGATGTAATAGCCAGGGAGACACTAGAGGGACAATCCCTCTGGATGGAAGCTCAGCAAAAAATGAGAGCTGAGTCTGGAGGTGAGTGGTATGATAAAAGAAAAATCAGTGTCAATGAGGTGCAATGAGAAAAGCGAATGAGATGGGCTTACTGTGTGGGCTCAGTCTTACAGTGCAATGTCATTATACTTTTCAAAGTGTCCAGTGTCCTAAATGAAGGGTGAAGCTATGGCTATTGTCTTTGTGTCTCCCAGTAGCTGGGAGATAGAGTGGGCAGCTTTGCCTGCAGTCTAAATATTTTATCTCCTCAGTGTAGTCAACCACTATTGTATATTTGGAAAATATACCTAAATATTTTATCTTACAATGAAAATAAAGAAAATTAGTTAGGAGCCTCTGTATATTATACTATACAACTCACCTCCTCAGTGTAGTCAACCACTGAGGAGGGAGGCATGCACAGGTTGTGTTTCACCTGCAAATACCTTGCAACCGGCCTTTGACCCTATCGAAGGTTTGAGCCAGGTTGCCGGTCCCCATCCAGGGAGCTGGCCATGCGCGTCATACGTGGGCAGGCGCCCATAAGTATGGTACAGATAGTAATACAATAGCTTTCTCAATTTTGAGGATAAAAATGTAGGAAAATGTTCGAAAAATAAAGAATCAAAAAGCGCACAAGATGGTACCAAAATTGATAAGAAAATCATATATATTGAGTTTGATCTCTCAGGGGTGAGATGTATTTATGCACCCTACAGCATGAATCTCATCCAGGATATATTGGCCTAATTGCATATGGTTGTTTTACAGCACCTGAATTGCAGCCTGATTATCTTCCAACTTGAAAGTCTAGGGCTGGAAGTCATTTGTGTCTGCTGAGGTTTGGTACATTTGTTAAGCCTCAAGTATTCTTTTTTAAAGCTGTTGATGCAAATCATCCAAGTCAACTACACTCCCCTATCCTTTTCCAAGCCCATTTCCTGCTACCTGATCCAAGGTGATTTATTTTAGTCTCATCTAACCTGTTATGGTCCATGCCTCAGATCGGTCCAACAAGTGGCTGTATGTCCCATCTATCCATTTCACAGCACTTTTGGCAGCATGTTATAGCCTATGCCACCAAACAAACCCACATTAAGCACCACAACCACCTGCACCGTTTCCGGGACCCTTCCGACCGCCCAAAGCCTGAACAACAGATCTCCAGAGGTCCGACATATATTCTGAGGATTCCACGATTCTGAACCTCCGAAAACCCAAAGTCAAGGTTCCGTTACCTTGATAGCCAACGCGCAGGACCATCGTGTACCTCACTCCCTTGTTTTCTCTTTTATATTGACCCCTTGTACTCCCTTTTTCCTTGTTTTATGACCGGCAAAGATAGTACAAGGATAGTCGCATGTATATAGTCTTCCTGTCGACTAGACTGTTCGCTAGTACGAATATCGATTTAGTCTTCCACCAGTTTCCAATTCATTTCCAGTAAACTCCCGTCTCCTTTCTGAAATTAGGGACAGATGATCGAGGAGGGCACAACACATAAGTTGAAGCCAAGTCCCTTCGACCTCAAACACCTCAGTGACCGGATTGAACCATTCCGTGACCTACCCTAAGTTCCCAGCGCCTCCACCCCCATCCGTAGTCCGCCCAATTTCCGTCTTCAGTCCTCGGCCCCGTTACGGACCTTCATGCTAACCCGGATAGCTCCTTTGGAAGTACCAGCTAAGCGCCTGACACACAGACTTAACACAGCACCACTGAAGATCCAAGCACTTTCCATCTGTCTGATTCTACAATCCTGCACATCCATAATTCTATGATCTGTGATGAGTGTTCCTGAGGTTCCTGAAAGTTTGTCCCCTTGTTCTTTCCCCTTGTTTTTGACCTCTTGTATTCTCCCATCCTTGTTCTTTGTCCAGACATTAGAATACAAAGAGATCTTGCATGTATATAAACCTCCAGTCAACTGGACTGTTCGCTAGTTTGAATATCAACTTAGTTTTTCCCCATACTTACATTTTCTGCTTTTCCAAAATTAGGGACAGACAATCAAGGAGGATTCAACACATAAGTTGAAGCCAAGTCTCTCTGACTGTGAATGCCCAGCACAAACTATTGTATAATCTCTATTGCAAGTTGACTGCTACCCTTAAACACTGGCACTTTATCATCTGCCCATGCATGCATACATCCATCTGTTTCCATCACTTGTCTGTCAGGGGACAACTCATCTATTTTTCTAAGCCAAGCACCAATCACCCAGCTGGTAGACTGATACGGTCCGCCGAAGTCTTGGTACAATGGCATGACAACGATAGGCAAGAGAAGAGGTTTGGGGAGTGGGAATAGGGAGGACTCGACAGGCTCATCCATAAGCGCCAATGACCGACCAACCTTTCTGCTATGTGCCAAGACAAGAACCCAAGGCCCTGGGCTAAACTCCTAGGGTTGGGCCTGCAGGCATTTGGCAGATCATACCACCAGAACCAAGGGAAGGATAGCATATGATGGTGTGGGTACAGGGTATATAGAGCATGGGACTCACTGGCAATGGGGCTTAAGGTTTCCTCTTAGGATTTCCCCCATTGCTAGGTGAAGTCCCTTTCTTGTATATATACATTCAAGAGTAACTGATACTTAGGATTTCCCCCATTGCTAGGCCCTGCATGACAGACCTTAGGTGCCACTGGGGTTGTCCTGATATTGTCCACCTTGTGACAATCCAACCATCCAACCTCTGTTCTCCTGCCAGCCATAGACAAGCTAGCCCTCCTGTGGAATCCTATAAAAATATATTAAAATAAATGCCTGAACCCCAGACTTAACATAACCATACCACCCTCTTCTAGTCATCCAAAGTCTAATCTTTGTACCTGATTGCAAAGTCCATTCTCTCTCTCCTATATTTCTGTGACAGATGAGGCCTTTTCTTCATCACTACTTCCTTCATCCTAGTTTCCCTGAGGTGTCTGCACACTGTCTGTAAAGTAACAGGTTTGTTGGTGATAGTTAGGGAAGGCATGGGTTGGGCCAACCTGCATGGGTCACTGGGTCAGGTGTCCTTGGGTGCAGGTGTGGGTCAAGCCAAGATCACCCAACACCCATTGACCTATGAGAAAAAACCCATGGGTTGATGAGTTTGGGTTTTCTATGGATTGATGAGTTTGGGTTTCCCATAGGTTGATGGGTTTGGGTTTCCTATGGGTTGATGGGTTTGGGTTTCCTGTAGGTTGATGGGTTTGGGTTTCCCATGGGTTGATGGGTTTGAGTTTCCCGTGGGTTGCCATGGATTGATGGGTTTGGGTTTCCCATGGGTTGATGGGTTTGGGTTTCCCATAGGTTGATAGGTTTGGGTTTCCCATGGGTTGATGGGTTTGGGTTTCCCATGGGTTGATGGATTTGGGTTTCCCATAGGTTGATGGGTTTGGGTTTCCCATGGGTTGATGGGTTTGGGTTTCCCATGGGTTGATGGGTTTGGGTTTCCCGTGGGTTGCCATGGGTTGATGGGTTTGGGTTTCCCTTGGGTTGATGGGTTTGGATCATCCATATTTGACCTGTAGGTGACCCATGCCATTTTCTAGTGATAGTATGAAGTACTTTAGATACTTATATTGCTGTTTCAGCCTTTCCAGAGGTAATAAGCTTGACTGTATGTCTCAAGTACATGCTATTGAGCTTCAGTTCACTTGGCCATACCAGCTGAATTCTTACCATCTAGTCCTGTATACAAGTGACAAAGTTATTATCCACTAGTACATGGTCTCAGCTCA
Source organism: Gomphus sp. MG54 (assembly GCA_003314385.1). Classification (NCBI taxonomy): domain Eukaryota; kingdom Fungi; phylum Basidiomycota; class Agaricomycetes; order Gomphales; family Gomphaceae; genus Gomphus; species Gomphus sp. MG54. Next base: position 14,103 of record QLPG01001447.1, on the reverse strand, counting down.
GTACATTCAATTCATATTCAGTCCATCTGTTAGGATATAGAAAGGATGTAGTTGTAATTCAAATGTAATATCTACCAAAGGCAAAGCAATGGTAAGGTTCTGAATAGGGTTTGGCTTCAACTTACTGTATGGCTGAACCAGGCATATACTGAATTGCCTAATAAGGAATGGGGAACTTGGCGGTGACATCTCAGTACCATCGCCCTTTCTTCAACTGAAGTAGAATACTGGCTCTTACTGAATGTGTTGAACAAGCAAATTAGATGACTTCCCTTCTTAACCAACTTAGGAGCTGAAGCCAGAGAGATTTACAAGCGAACTCCTGCAGACACAGATATCCTCCTCCCTCACACATGCCACCATACCAGGTCCATGACATTGCGAGAAGGGGTAAACATACCAACTGTCAAGATTTACTGGATGATTCTAACATCTTGCGATTTGCACCCCTGATGTCGATGTTGATAACCTGGCTGCCCAGATGGGTTCTTTTTTTTCCATACATGACAGATTGCTATGGTTTTCATATTGGTAGCTTAAATTTCCTGCTTCTCTTTGGCATAGAGCACCAGGTTGTTATGATGTAGGGTAAATGGATATCCCAAGCCTTTTGACCCCCTGTGTCAATGTGTAGGCAATTTCCCTTTGTTCATTGGTTCTCACTTTCCATCCCAATCCTTCAATTTATACACCATAGACCATTTCATATAACAATTGGTAGCCAGTCAATATTTTTGATTACATATGTCCTGTTTATAATATATATATAACATTGCTTTAATTCCTCATTTTTATCTTGGAGTAAGTTGATCAAAGGACTGCCTGTTCTCATTGAGAAATGGATAGTGGTGGAGCCAATAACTCCATTGATCTCACACGCAAGGGCAATCTAGAAATACACTCACCCCATTAATTCTCTATTTCTATTTTGATTAACTCTTCTCAGGCTAAGTTTCTATCTCTGCTGGTCAAATCAGTGTCAAAGCTGTATCTACAAAGAACAATACTGCTGACCTCTTGACAAAAGCTCTACCTTGTGACTACCACCAATTTATTTACAAAATATTTGGTCTAATCGATGACTCAATTGTGGGGGAGTATTGTAAAAGTAAGGATACTTGATCAACCTTTGAATATATTGACCTTTTGTTCTTATTTGTTATACTCATTCTTTATTTCATTACTGATGATTTCTTGTTATATCTATATAATAAGAAACCTTAGTATAAGTAGCTACTATATGTACAACAATACTTCAGACTCATCTGATATTGTCTTAGTTCTTGAACCTACATTTAGAGGATTGCTTTTCTAACAGGATGTCCACTAGAAGACTTGGGGAGGTTAGGGCAATGTTTAGAACAAATTTTTGAGATGGTACCAATGCTGACACCAGTAAAGGATGATATTTGATGAGCAGTTTGGCCAGAATTAGGGAATGGCATGGGTTAGGCCAACCTGCATAGGTCATCAGGTCAGGTGTCCTTGGGTGTGAGTAGGGGTCAAGCTGAGAGCACCTGCAACCCAGCCCAACCTGCAGTGTTATATGTATGCATATGACATGCACACACCACATGTACACATATATGACACCAATGCACTGCATGTGCCATACATGTATGTGCTGCACATACACATGCAGGACATGCACTCACTACACATATACAGGTGCGGCATGCACCCAACACCCATCAACCCATGGGGAAAAACCCATGGGTTGATGGGTTCAGGTTTCCGATGGGTTGGGTGTGGGTTACCCACATTTGACCCCTAGGTGACCCATGCAATTTCCTAGCCAGAATTAAGTCTAGAAATGACTATATTGAGTTTATCAATGGAGAGAGTCCTCATAGAATAATGTAGTTGAAGTTCTGAGTTGTTGATGGTTGTTTGTACAATTTAAGCTTTTTATATATGTCATATGATTTCTAGTCATATGGCATAAGCCAATATCTCATTAAAAGCCTCGAATTTTGGCTTTTTTCACTCATTAACTATCCAGTGACAAAACCATTTGAATAAGAATTTGGATATGAAATATTCATATCTCAGGAAGTTCCACATTGACTTGCTAGATTATTGGTATAAAAGATAGCTAGGATCCTAGAGCATATATCATAATATTTTGATGCTTTTGAAAATTAAATTGAATTTCCTATTAGATACACAATCCAAAACTTCCAAACATATGAATGGTTTTGTTGCTTACTATATATAGTTAGTTGATTACATAAGGGGATCCTCACCTTGTTCTCTTTATATCCCCTCTACCTCAGTGCCTGAAGAGGCTTGTGGGTAGGGGTTGTAGCGGTTATGTGCAGTAATTAGATAAAGGAAGACTCAGTGAATGGGCGGTTTACTCTGGTATGTATTGTTACTATACCTAGATATAGGAAGACTATAATATGATGAGTGTCTGTGTATCTAGGTGTACAAAAGGAATACACACCTCAGTGAATGGGCAGTTCACTGAGGGGCTGCTATCTACTCATTTGACATATATATGGTCCCAGTCAAACATGGCCAGGACCTCCATACCTTACTGCATTCTATGCTTATCAATCCTTACTCCAATACTCCCTCTTAAGCTGAACGCAGTCCAACCATTGCATTTGGGCACAAAACCTTGTGCTGGGGGAGAGCTTTAGTGAACATGTCAGCCACCATGTCATCGGTTGGGATGTAGTCAAAATGAATCAGTTCCTCCTGTACCATGTGATGGATAAAGTGGTAGTGGATATTGATGTGTTTTGTCCAGGGATGGTACTCATTGTTATTAGTAATGGAGATGGCAGAGACATTGTCAAGGTAGATTGTGATTGGTTTTTCAAGTGGCCATGCAATTTCTGCCAGAAATGTGCGCATCCAGAGTGCTTCCTTTGCAGTATGAGCAGCAATATACTCAGCTTCAGTAGTTGACAATGCAACAATTGGTTGCTTCTTTGGACTCCAAGAAACTGCTCCTCCATCTATTGTGAACCCATACCCCTGAGATAGAGTGTCTATGCTCCTGTGAAGCCCAGTCCATGTCTGAGAAGGCCACTAGGCCTTTTTGTGCTCCTCCAATGATGAGGCAGGTGTCCTTTGTTCCCTTAAGATAGTGAAAAACTCTTTTGATCCTTGAATGTGCAGATCACAACTTTTGAGTTGCCAGCCATAGTGAGATCATCGACATCTACGGGGATGATGAGAGTGTCCTGACCGGCGTACCTGTGGAATACAGCATGCTCAACTTCACAATGCATAAACCCAAACCTGTACATAATACCACATAGCATATTGTACCACTCTCTTCCTGACTGTTTAAGGCTGTAGATTGTACAGTTGAGGTGGCAAACATGATGTTCCCGTCCAGGAACTTCATAGCCTTTGGCCTGGTGCATGTAAACCGTCTCTGTGATTGGGGTGTTGAGGTATGCACTGTCAATATTGGTCTGTTCAAGCTCCCAGTCATTCCTGACTGCTATGGTGGCAATGATGCAGATGGCAGAAAGTTTGGCAGTGGGAGAGAATGTTTCATTGTAGTCTATCCCTTCTGTCTGGGAAAAACCTTGCACGACAAGCCTGGTCTTATGGGCTACAATGTTACTCTTCACATCATACTTGTAGCAAAAGACAAGCCTGCTGCCAACAATATTAGCACTGTCTGGGGGTTATATAAGATCTCACATGTGTAGCATTGCATACTGGTCCAGCTCCTGCTTGATAGATGGGTCCTATGCTGGCCAGTCCTTATGTGAATGCATGTTGTCCAGGCTAACCGGGTTGACTCTCACACTTTGGATAGCCACTACCATTGCATGTTCTAGCGAGCAGTGTATCATTTGTTCATCCTCTATGCTGACCTCCTCTACTTCCTCCAGGACTACTAGGGCCATGTTCCTGATGGGGATGGGCAGCCCCTTAGGATATATGGGCACATGGAAGCCATCTGCATATGTGCACAGGATTGCCGGTGGCACAGGCAGCAGCATAAATTGTGCCAGGAAAGATATGGCAAATGAGATATCTGGGCACATGCCTAGCACTGTGTACATGAGGGATCTGATGGCCTCCCTGTAGGGAATGTTTCACATTTCATCAAACTAATGAGGGGTGGAAGGGGATTGGGACATTGATAGTTTGTGGTAGGGGTCAAGTGGTGTGCCAAGTGGGTTAGCATCCTGTAAGTTAAACCTCTCAAGTATTTTCTATACACATGTTGTGAGAATGAGATTGTGCACATCTCATGGTCCCACTTCACCTCTATTCCTAATAGCCAGCTCAGGTCTCCAGGATCCTTGATTTTGAGGACAGTGCGCAGTTCCAGCAACAACAAGAGCTTCTACTTCAGGGAGCAGAAGAGGGAAATGAGCAATGATACTTGTTGGTGTATTGACCAGCTCAAGACTGAGCTTTAACTAATTACCTAAGAACTGCACATATGGTCTGGCGGAGTAGCGGAGTCCAAAAGCAAGTAATAGAGAAAGAAGTGGAGAAATCATGACATTACCCCCCCTCTAAGGTCAATTTCCTCATTGATGATGCATGCATTGTCCATTGCCTGTCTACTGGGTGATCCAAAGTACCAGGTTGGAGGAGTTAGCACTTGTTTGTTATCCCTCCCACCTGCAGTCTCATGTGAAAGGGGTGGTGAGAAGAAGATAAATGACCCCTGCACTCATCCTAGCCATCATGCTGGTGTGCACAATTGGTGGGGCATCCTTTGTATGAGAAGAAGGTAAGGCAGGGGTCATGTATGGTTTAGATAGTTCTCTTGTTTGTGCCAGCATGTGTGTAACCTTTCCTGGACTCAAGACTTCTGGAGCTCTCTGCTAGACATGGGTTACTTTTCTTCGTTATGCCAGTGTGCATGGTGATTACAGGCCTTTTTCTCATCGTGCCAGCATGCGTGGTGATTCCTTTGTTTCTTTTACAAGGTTTTTCTCGTTGTGTTTGCATGTGATCGCACCTGCACACCTCCCAGTCTCACTCTCACATTGTTGTGTTGACCTGTACCTGCACCTTTCGTCATCGTGCACTCATTATGTCAAGTTGCTGTACTGTCAAGTCTGTAACACCGAGCACCGGCTCACTCGGGAATACCAACCAACCGGCCCTTGCCCACATCATCTTGCACTATCATGCGGCCTTGGCTCGGTACACCCGGTACATTGTCTGGACCACTCCTCTCGCCCTACCCTCTTCATTGTTCTCTCACCCCCTATCCATTCCTTGACCCACTCCCCCTGAAACATATTACTACTTCATTATTGTTCAGTCATGGCCCTATTGTTTTATCTCCAGTCGTCTCCATTGTTCTATTTCCTCCTCCACTCCCTTATTATCTTGTTGTCAGCCATCCTCCATTATTCTAACCCCGCTTACATTCCTTATTCTATTCTTGATCACTGTGGACAATGCCTCCATGTGGTTTTTTCATACCTTATTGTTTTTGATTCCTTACACCACCCTGTTCCACATCTTGCTTCTTAACTATATAAGTAGCGGGATGTATGTAGATGGTTCCTCACTCAGAATATCAAATCAGTTCACACCCCTTTGTCTGTTTCCTATCTCTAAAGTCCTTCGCTCGAGCTGATGCCCTCGGCATCCTCACGAGACTCCTCCTGATCCAAATTAGTAGCACGCACGGAACAGCAGGGCGTAACGCATGAGCATGTTGAAGCCTAGCCACTCCAAAGCGGTTTGTAGGACTTGACCAATGTAGGACTTGACCAATTATCTTGGCATCACTGAATCCTAACATGCACCCACCACCACTGCACATGTTGCACATGTGTCACATTCATTATCCCACATGTGTCGCACTCACCGTTGTGTACTTGCTGCACCAACTTGCTGCATCCAGACTGGCTGTGACCACCACTGCTGCATCGAGTCACACCACCCACCACCACCACACATGTCATGCACATGTCGCATTCATCATCGTACACATGTCACCCTCGCTGTCACACACTTGCTGTGCCAACTCACTGTGCCCAGACTGGCCATGCACTGCTGTGTCAAGTTGCCATGCCCACAACCGCCACACCCACCACCGAACCTATTGAGCATGTCATGCACATGTCACATTCATCATTGTGCATGTGTCACACTCACTGTCATGCACTTGTTGTGCCAACTCACCGTGCCAAGACTCACTGCACTGCTCACACCCACTGCTTACACCGCCCTCATATCTGCTGTTCACATGAGTCTTGTTGCATCGACTCACTGCGCCAAGACTCATCACACCACTCACACCCACCACTTGCACCACCTTTATATTCACCATTCACACTGCCCTTGTACCCACCACTCGCACTGCCCTTGCACCCACCCTCACACCCATACCTGTCCTTGTACCTTTATGCATGCAATGTTGCATTGGCCGCTCATTCACACATGTGCCGTTGCACTGGCCACTCATTCGCACACATGCCGTTGCACTCCATTTGTTTGTGCATTGTTACGCTGGCCATCACCCGTACCTGCATGCTTTGTGCTGGCCATTTGTTCATGCACACACCATTGCGGCATTCTAGGGTTTTTGTATAGGTGGAAGGGTAGTCTGTAGAAGATATGGCCTATGTCCCTCGGTGCTGCTGGGAATCACCTGTGGAACTCTTGTGTTTTCTGTCTTGCATTCCTCATATTCTTCTCTGGTATCCACGAATTCTCTTCTCTCAGGTATCCAACCCACTTCACCAGATACTGCAGCACTCCCCTATGCAGTCTGGAGTCCAGAACTTCCTCTATTTCATACTCCACTCCTTTTGGTGTCGTCACTAGTGGAGGGGGTGTTGGCTTTTATTGTATGGAGGATGTGGGTGTTCGGGCAGGACGTAGAAGGACAGTATTCAACACAGGATGAATGTTCTTCCAATTGGGAGGTAGTTGCAGTTTATAGGCATGTTCTCCCACTTTTGCCACAATTGGGAATGGGCCATAACATCTGTCTTCTAGTCTTTTTGAGGGTCGGTTGGTGGTGACATTAAGGCCTTCTAAGTAAACCTTGTCCCCTACTTGATATTGTGGTACATCTTGCCTTCCTCTGTCATAATACTTCTTCATATCTGATGCCACCTTTTCTAGTGCTACTGCTGCCTCCTCTCTTATCTTCTTCACCCTTCTCTCAAATACATCTGCCGCCTCTGTTTCTATCTCCCTTCATGGCTCTGTAGACTTCCTTGGATGTTGTCCATAGTTTAAGTAGAATGGAGAGTACCCCATCGACACTTGGATCTTGTCATTATAGCTAAACTCTGCCAATGGCAACCACTCCACCCAGTCATCCTGCCGATGGTTGACAAACAGCCATAGATACTACTCCACCTCTTGGTTGATGCATTCTGTTTGTCTATCTGTCTGGGTATGATAGGCAGTTGAAGGGTTTATTTTTATCCCTAGCAGCCGGTATAGGTGTTTTGTGAACTTCAAGATGAATTGAGAGCCTCTGTCACTGATCACCACCTCTGGGAGTCTAAAATCTCTCCACACCGTGTCTCTGAAGATCCTTGTAATCCCCTCTGATGTAACCTCTCCATTTGTTGGTGCCAATCTAATTCGTTTGGACAGTCTATCCACCACTACTATAATTGCATCATATCCCAGGCTTTGTAGTAATTGGGTGATGAGGTCCACCAATTTATACTGCCAAATCCTTGTTAGAATTGCATTTAGAGCTAGAGTCCCCCTTGGTTTTGCTGGGAATATCTTTGTTTGTTGACACCTACTATACCTATCCACATATGTTCTCACATTTCCATGTATCCTTGGCCACCAGTGGTTCCTGAGGATGAGCTCTGTTGTCTTAAACCTCCTAGAATGTCCCATGGTAGGTGTGTTATGGTGTAGATGAATGATTTCCTCCCAAAGCTTCCTGTTCTTTAGTATGTATATCCTTCCTTCCCATGTTATGATCCCATCTTCTTCCCTCCAATCCTTCTCTCCACTCTCTACCCTCTCTCTGACTTTGCTCTCTATATTCTTTGCCTTTCTGATTCTTTTCATCAGGTCTTCCTCCTCTCCTCTAAGCTCTCCCCTTATTGCTCAGAAGAACTCTTGCTTCAACACTATAACTCCTGTGTTGTCTCCTTCTACTCCCTGTTTATGGTCTTCCCGTCTTGAGAGGAGGTCAGCCTTCTTGTTGAGTTGACCTGGTTGATGCTTCAGGATAAAATCATAGTCTGCCAATTCGAGTGACCACCTGGCCTCGCAGTGGTTCAGCTTTCTTGCCATCATGAAGTATTCTAGGTTCTTGTGATCTGTCCATATTTCAAATGGTTGCATTGTTTCCTGCAGATAGTGCCTCCACTCTGCCAATGCTCGCATGATGGCTAGCATCTCTTTATCATGTATTTCTGTCAAGTCCACATACCGAGGTCCCGGAGATTCACCAGTACTGACCGAGCAACCATCCTACGTCCACATACAAGTGTCTACGCCGCAAGCACGTCACTTGATACATTATTCTTGGTCCAGCACATCTGTCATGCCATCCGCCTGCTTCTCGATCTGCCCCACCTTGGGACTTCCTGTCCTTGTACTATCCTCGGTTACCAACCTTGTCTTATAGTCTGGCACCTCCTATTGTCCTATCTTCGGACACATTCTATTATCCTGTCTTTTATTGTTCTATCCCCGCTTTGCATTCCTTGTTCTAATTTTGTTCGTTGTGGACAATGACCACATGCTCTGCATACCTTATTGTCCCACATTCCTTATTCCACGTGTCGCTTCTTAACCTATATAAGTAGGACATGGATGTACATACTTCCTCATTCTGGGTATCAACTAGGCTTAGGTCCTTCTACCTTCTTCTCTTCTGTTAAGTCCTCGACTCAGGCCGGCATCCTCAGCATCCCCCCGAGTATCTGTCTGTTGCAAATACAGTGGCATGCATGGCAAGTAGGGCACAATGCACGAGTACGTTGAAGCCAACGCCACTACCCTTGGCCTGCAGGACTTGGCCATAGTCCACCCAACCTTTCGACAACACCCCTTGGCAGTACCAAAGTCTGTCAGTACCCGATGCCTGACAATTTCATAATTCCTCTCTACATCATTGAGTGCCTTGGACATGTAGGCCACCGGTTTCCAGGTTCCTTGTTGCATTTGTAACAGGATTGCACCACTGGCAAAGTCTGAACTGTCTGCTTCCACTCGGAATAGGTCCTCATCTGTTGGGAAGGCTAGGATTGGTGCTGCTGTTACTGCTGCCTTGAGGAGTTGGAAGCTTATCAACTGTTCTGGTCCCCAGTTCCATGGCTTGTTTCCCATTAGTTCATGTAGTGGTTTGGCAATGCTTGCAAACCCTTGGATGAAGCAACAATAGAAATTGACAAAACCCAAGAATTGCTGCAATTCATTCTTCGTCCTGGGGCCTGGCCATCTGCTCACTCCTTCCACCTTCACTGGGTCCATCTTTACCTTCCTTTCTCTCACCACCAATCCTAGATATTCTACCTTCTCCTTCTCCAACTCGCATTTCTCTGGTTTGAGATATAGATTGTGTTCTTGTAGCAAGGCCAAGACACACTTGACAGTCCTTCTATGTTCTTCTAAGCCTGTCGAGTAGATCATGATGCCATCTATATAGGTGCTGACACATCCTTCATTGATCAATTCATGGAAGATGTCATTCATCATCATCTGGAACATTGCAGGGGAGTTAGTCAATCCAAAGAACATAACCAGTGGTTCAAAGAGGCCTCGGTTGGTGATGAAGGCCGCTTTGTGTTCATCTCCTTCTTTGACTCAGACATTATTATATCCCCATCTAATGTCCAGCTTAGTGAAGATGCATGCATGGCATAGTTTGTGGATCACTTCAGAAATCAGTGGCAGTGGATAGTGGTTCTTGATTGTCATTGCATTCAGCCATCGGTAGTCCTGCACTGGTCTCAAGCTGCCATATTTCTTTTTGATGAAGAAGAATGGTGATGTAATAGGAGACTTAGATGCTCAGATCTTCCCTGACTTTAGGTTTTCTTTCAAAAACTCATCCAGCTGCTTCTGTTCCTCCAGACTGAGTGGGTACACCTTGCTTGAGAATGGTTCAGCCCCTGGCTTTAGCTCGATTGCATGGTCCCACTGTCATTGTTCTGGAAGGTTATTATCAAACCCCTCCTTTGTGAAGACCTCTCAAAACTCTTCCAGACAGTGTGCTGGCACCATTTCTTCCACCGTCCTCTTCTTCTCCTCCTTTTGTGCCTCTTTTGCCAGCTTCTGCAAGTGTGTCCTGGCTATATGTCCTTCCTCTTCCTCTGCATATATCCAGGTCACAAATATACGGTCTCTCTCCTCTAATTCTTCCTCCTCTTCTTCTGCATCCTCCTCCTCTACACCTGCTCTTGACATTCCACATTCCAAGGGACATTGGTCAAATGTCATCTCTCCTGTCTTCCAGTTGACACTTGGGTTATGCTTCTGGAGCCAGTTAAAGCCAACAATGACGTCTGTCTTTCTGGTATTGGTGACTGCAAAAGGGAAGACCTCTGAGTGGTTCTTTATCCTGACTCTGAGGGTCACTGTCTGGGTTATCAGTCCTCCTTCATTATGGGTTCCATCCACATTGTAGATGGGTAGTGGTCTTGGGAGTCTTTCCATTGGCAAATACTTTGCTTTTGCAAACCCTTCATCGATATAGCACCCTGTTTCCCCACAGTCTAGAAGCACTTTAATTGTGAATCCCCTTTTGTCTGTCAGTGTTTCAACAGTGGTGGGTATCATCACTGAAGAGTGATTGATTCATCTGATCTACTGTTTCCTTCCCCTAAGTTCCTTGACTGCTTCTATGCCTTCCTCTCCTCTCATCCCTTGTATGGCTTCCACTACTTCTGATATCACCCCTCCTTTCCTTCCACTGTATATACACCATCTTAACACTTCCTTCCCTAACTTGTTGTCCTGGTGTATCCTCTACAACACCCACTCTGCTGTTCCCTCTATAGGTTTCTCCACCTCTTCTACCATCACCACCTTCTCTTCTTGCTTCCTCTTCTCTTTCTTCTCCTTCTTGACTTTCAAGGATTGTTCTGGGATGATTTCAGGTTCTAGTTCTGTACTTTCTTCAACTGCTAGTGGGGTGAAGTAGTTTACAGATATTCAGGGCGAGGAGGACATCCTTTTCACTCCTGCCCCTCCTGAAAATCCTCCTTCTTCAACATATCCAGCACCTCTTTTTTCTCCTTTTTTGTCCACCCATCTATCATTGCTCTAACCTTCTGTATACCTCAAGGTTTGGGACAGTTTCATGCTATGTGTCCCTGATCTCTGCAGTTGAAGCATGTCACCACCCTCACTGGCTTCCCTTGAGCCTGATCAATCTCCATGGGTTGTGGTCCCAAAGTGGGTGGGGGAGCAAGTGACTGAGCTGGAGTAGATTGTGGATTTCTTGGAGTCTGCCATGTCCTTGGTCCTATAGTCCCCCTTTTTGTTGCTTGGTATTCATGCAACTGGCTGTCAAAATGGAGGGCATATAACTTCCACTTGTCATATATTGTTGGAATGGTCTCCAGTGTGTAAATCTGCTCCACCACCTGTAGGGACAGGTTCCTTTTGAGCAAGGCAACATATCCTTCATCATTATACCCTGCCTGTGACCTATGTTCCTCAAACTCCACAAAGAACTCTGTTGCTGGCCTTCCTCCTTGTCTCAGCTGCTCCAGCTTTTGTTGAGCCATTTCTTTCTTGTTTGGGTCATGGAATGTTATCAGCAGCTCAGTACAGAATTCCTCCCAACTCTGGTAGCTGTGTGTTCCTGCTTCCAGTTCCCCTGTGATATAACTTGCCTACTGAGCTGCAAACTTCACTTTCATATAGGACAAGGTAAAGCAGATCTTTTGCATATGGTCCACTTTGAAATAAGATGCATTGTCCTCAAAGTTCAGGTAGAGTGTTATGGCCCATGCTACCAAATAAACCCACATTAAACCCCACAACCACCTGCACCATTTCCGGGACCATTCCGATCGCTCAAAGTCTGAATGACCGATTTCTGGATGTCCGATACATCATTCCAAGGTTCCGCACTTCCGAACCTCCGAAGACTCCAAAGTCAAGATTCCACTCCTTTGATAGACGATGCACAGAATCATCGTGTACCTCACTCCTTGTTCTTCTTTTTATATTACCCCTTGTACTCTCTTCCCCCCCTTGTCTTTACTCGGTAAAAGATAGTACAAGAACTAGATACATGTATATAAGCCACCAGTCGACTGGACTATTTGCCAGTATGAATATCGACTTAATACTGCATTGTAGTTTCCGATTAAGTTCCGGTAAACTTTCCGACTTTCCGAAATTAGGGACAGACAATCAAGGAGGGCATAACACATAAGTTGAAGCCAAGTCCCTGCAGCCTTAAACCACCCATACCACCTGTTATATACCATTGCAATGGTTGGTGAATACATGTAACAAGTTGCTGTTTAAATAGTGCCCACAGACTAATGCCAGATAACCTGGCATAGTGGCCTTTTGGCCCAGTTGAAAGAATACATCACTGTGGGAATTTGTTGCCTTTCACAGTATACCAGGTTGACCAAAGGTCAGTGGTTCAAATCCCTGTGTGTGCAATAATTTAGAGGGTTGTTGCAATCACTTGGACCCCAGGAACCCTGGCTTACATGATGGTCCATGACATCATGGGGGTCTGCTATGTCAAACAGTAATTAGAGTGCTTGGGGGGAGCCACAGACAGGCCTGGGAAACCTGTTAAGATATCATCACTGTGGTACCTTGAGGCTCGGTACCTAAGGGGAGGGTACTGTTACATACCATTGCAATGGTTGGTGAATACATGTAACAAGTTGCTGTTTAAATAGTGCCCACAGACTAATGCCAGATAACCTGGCATAGTGGCCTTTTGGCCCAGTTGAAAGAACACATTACTGTGGGAATTTGTTGCCTTTCACACCACCCTATACCATGAACAGTCCCAAGATCCCCAGCGTTCCCAACTTCCATCCGCTCCGATTCCAATCCTTTACCCTACCCTCAGAATATGAACTCTCCCTTTGGAAACCTTTCGGAACCCTCTGAAACCCTTCTAGAAGTCTCTAGCTAAGCGCTGACATACGGATTTAACATAGAGCACATGTAGGAAGATATCAATTTTCTCTGATGAGCCATCAAATGGTTCTGGTCTTGCGATTTTGCCAGCTGATGGGATAGAGGAGGTGGTTGTAGATGTCAGCTGGGGTGTTTGGACTTGTAGTAATGCTAGGTGTTGGTTAAGGTGGTGTGCCTAGTTATTCACCATTGCAGTCAGGTCTGCATTGTTTTGCTGCAGGCCTGCGAGAATTTGTTGTAGGAGATCAATATCCATGATAGGGTGTTGTAGGGATATAATAGTCTTGAGCTAATGTCAGCAACAATAAGGGCTTCAATACTGGAGAGCAGAAGAGGGAAATGAGCAATGATACTTGTCGGTGTATTGACCAGCTCAAGAATGAGCTTTAACTAATTACCTAAGAACTATACATATGGTCTGGCGAGTCCAATAACAAGTAATAGAGAAAGGAGTGGAGAAATCATAACACGATCTTTATGCTGCCTATACTGACAGCTTTAAACATGGTTTTGTCTATAGCATTGATTGTGTAAGGGCAACCCTCTTACAGCCCCGAGGTATATCTCGGAGGCGAGCTAAGCAGGGGGAATCCAAAGTTATTTATTTATCTACTACCTAAATACATGTGGAGTCCTCACCTAAGCAGGGGGAATCCAAAGAGGAAAGTCTAAGGATCCTGCTGCTGGTGAGCCCCTTTTATACCCTTTATATGGGTGGTCTGTGCACTAGCTTACAAATCAATACATCGGAGTTTGTAGAGCCAATCTCCTGGTACTAAGTCCGAGGTTCGGGTATTTACTCCGAGTTCTAGTCGTCATGTGTTAAGACCTTTTCTGTCTCCACTCGGTGGTTTCTGGGCCTCTTAGCCTCGGAGTTGCTCGGAGTTTGAAGTAGGACTTCGGACCTGTATCAGGCCTCGGAGTTGCTCGGAGTTTGAAATGGAACCTCGGAGTTGGATCGGAGTTTAAAGAGGGTCGTCCTCTGACATCACCCCCCCTTCTAGAGTGCTGCGTCCTCGTGGCACGGAATGATAGAGATTT
>QLPG01001443.1:0-14761 GCA_003314385.1 Gomphus sp. MG54 | reverse complement strand
TTGAAAGAAAACAAGGCTCATTAGCAAGCAAATGCTAATAATATTGAGCTAAGGTGGTTATACAATAGAGAACTTGTTTTTGTACTTTTAGTCTTTTTTATACTGTTTTTGTGCTTAGCTATCAACCACTAGGAGATCCCCAACGTATGAGAGATCCCTAACACTACCTCTAAGTCATTCATCGTCCCGAAGCTGGCCAGAGATGGCATGAACTGGGTCACCTGGAAGAGTCAAACATTAGCCACCCTGTCTGTGACTCGTGGTACCAAATGTCACCTGGATAGGACCGCCAGAATCCCTCCTCCGATTCCCACCTACCTCAGGGGCCATATGCTAACGGTTAAGCAGGAAGAGGACCTGGATGACTTGGAAAAATGCTGGGATGATTACAATCAGCAGGAGGCCACAATCATGGCCCAGATATTTACCACGGTCCCTGACAGTCTCCTCATTGAGATCTGCAACCTCCCTACAGCCAAGGATATATGGGATGCCATATGTTCAAAGCATGAAACCAGGGCACTCACTGTCAAGGTCGATATATGGCACTGGATGTATGAGATGAAGTGCAAGGACGAGTCGAATGTCCATATGCACCTGGAGGCACTCATGAGGATGCAGGAGCAACTGGCAGGGATGAACGCCGCACTTACTGATGACGACTTAGTGACTGTCATCCTTGATTCACTTCCCAAGTCATACCACCCATTGATTACCGCAATTACAATGTCAGCAGCACACATGAAGGTGAAGTTGGTCCCAGATCAGGTGGTTAGCATGCTGATCGACAAGTTTGAATGACTTGTCATCGAGGAGTGCCAACTGAAGGCAAGCGAGAACACTCTCACTGTAGCAAAAGGGTGTGGGAAGTCAGGGATACAAGGGCCCCTCCAATACCACAAAAACTGACATGGAATGTTGGAACTGTGGGAAAAAGGAAGATAAGAGAGTGGACTGCCGCTCTAAAGCTAAAAAGAAGGACAAAAAGGACGAAGACATGAAGGGAACCAGTTCAGCAAATGTGGTAGCAGAAGGCAAAGATTTTGCCTTCATGACAATATTCACTGGGACCATGCTCATGCTGGGAACGAGTGTACTGACGGGAAGTCGATGTCTATGACTTGGGCATGTCAGGGCATATGTTGCCAGACAGACACCAGTTTGTTACCTTTAAGAAGATCGCACCGCATGCAATCAAGGCTGCAGACAAGACTGTATTCCAAGCTACTGGAATAGGGAATATGAGAATTAGTATTCCTAATGGGAAAACCATGACACATGTTACATTGAAGGATGTGCTGTACTGCCGGGACCTGGTGTTCATGCTCATATCGTTGACGCGTTGTGACACCACCAGTTACTCGGTCCTGTTGAAGGACCAAAAGTGTTTGATTTGAGACACAAAAGAGGCCTTGCAGGGGCAAGTCCCACTCTCGAATGGGCTCTACAAGGTAGAGCATAAGTCTGTGGCAGCACCGGCAAACATAGTGCAAAAACAACTTACTGTGGATAAGTTGCATTGGCATATGGGCCATATATTACCACAGATCGCCCAGAAGCTCATCCAGAATGGTATTATAACCAGCCTTGACCTTGATATGTCAAGCGAGTCTGTCAAGCTTCGGGTACTGATGGACTTTGGTACTGCCGAGGGTTGTTGGGCAGATAATGGCCAAGTTCTGCAGGCCAAGAGTAGTGGCGTTGGCTTCAACGTACTCATGCATTGTGCCCTACTTGCCGTGCGTGCCACCAATTTGCAACAGACAGATACTTGGAGGGATGCTGATGATGCCAGCCCAAGTTGAGGACTTAACAGAGGGGAAGAAGGTAGAAGGGCCTAAGCCTAGTCGATACCCAGAATGAGGAAATATGTACATGTATGTCCTACTTATATAGGTTAAGAAGCGACATGTAGAATAAGGAATGTGAGACAACAAGGTATGCAGAACATGTGGTTATTGTCCACAATGAGTAAAATTAGAATGAAGGAATGCAAAATGGGGATAAGACAATAAAGGATAGGATAATAGAAACGTGGCCAAGGATAGAACAATAGGGGGTGGCCGAGTATAAAACAATGGAGTTGTGACCGAGGATAATACAAGGACAGGAAGTCCTGAGGTGAGACGGACCAAAGGGTGAGGATAAGGAGTGTGGATGGTGGATGTACCGAAGCCAAGACCGGTGTACCAGCGGTGTGGACACTTGGTCACAGATATAAGATGGTTGCTCGGTCAGCATTGCCGAGTGGACGGGTCTTGGTACATGTACTTGACAGAGTCAAGCTTTTGCAAGGCATGTGCAGAAGCAAAACCTACACGCAAGCCTGTCCTGCAGGTGTGGGAGGGACCATGAGCCTCCACCTTTGGTGAAAAGGTCCACTCAGATGTCTGGGGCCAGTGAACCCCCAGAGCTACGATGGAAAGGAGTACTTTGTCAGCTTTACCAATGACTACAACAGGTGGACTTACCTCATTCCAATGGCAAGGAAAGGGGAAGCTTTTGACTGCTATAAGCAGTATGAGGCATGGGTCGAAACCCAGCATGGCACAAAGCTGAAGTCCCTGAAAACCGACTGCAGGGGTGAATACCTCTCCCAGGAATTTATGGCATACCTTAAATCAGAAGGAACCATATGGAGTCTTACCGTACATGACATGCCACAGGAAAACTGTGTCGGAGCACCTGAATAGAATGCTATTAGAGCATGCATGGGCTATGCTTCTGATGGCTGGCCTACCAAAGTTCCTATAGACCGAGTCAGTCCAACAAGTGGTATGGCTGAAAAACGGAACCTCTATGTGTGTGCTTGATGGCAAAACACCATACAAGCTTGTACATGGCATGAAGCCTGACCTAACCGACCTGCCTGAGTGGGGCACAAAGGTATTTGTACTGAAGGAGCATGCCAGCAAGCTTGACTCCAAGGCAGATGAGGGGAGATGGATAGGGTACAGCGATGAGAGTAAGGGCCATAGGGTTTACTGGCCTGGAAAACATCATGTCACCATTGAATGCAACGTGACGTTTGATGTGCCGGTCCTGGTCATGCCTGCTGATACACCAACTACTGAGGGGGGGTCTATCACCCACGGCAGTAGAAGCATCAGTGGCCCCCCTCACAGCCACGGCAATGGCAACAAAGGCATTAGCGGTGGTAGGGAATGGCACGGGTCACCCACAGGTCAATTGTGGGTGACCTGCACCTGACCCATGGGAAACCTGAACCCATCAACCCATGGGTTGATGGGTGTCAGGTGCACGGTGCACCTGCATGCCTGTAGCACATTCATGCTGTATGTTGCATTTGCGCTGACATAAATGTGCTGTATGCACATGCATCAACATGAACGTGCAGTACATGGATGTGCCAACATGAACATGCCGACATGAATGAGCCAACACGAACGCACCGACACGAATGCACTGTACATGTATGTGCCGACTCAAACATGCCAAATGGACATGTTGTATGCACACATGCAAACACGCTGTACATGCATGCACCGACACGAACACATTGTACATGTGCATGTGTGGCTCGTTAATGTGTGTCGTATATGTGTGCAGCGTGTGCATGTCATATGCATGTGCAGCACATGTGTGTTATATGCACATGCATGTCATATGCGCACATGTACGACAGGAGCGAGAGGCTGGTTGGGTGTCATATGCATGTGCATGCACACGTACATGGTTCATGTGCTGGGTTGGGCCAGGTTACAGGTGCTCTGGGCTTGACCCACACCTGCACCCAAGGGCACCCAACCCGGTGACCCATGTGGGTTGGCCAAACCCATGCTATTCCCTAGGCGGTGGCACCCATCATGGCCAAGGACCACCCCCACTATCACCAGACCTACCAACAGGTCACACATGCATCAACCCACTTGAAGGTTTCAAGGATGTGGATGTGGATGCAGATCTACTTGGCAGGGGTCACCACATGCAGAAGCCATCCACGTATGTATGTGGGATCGCTGATGGCACTAGCACTAGCACCGGTCGTACGAATGCCCCCATATACCCTAAGGGGCTGCCTGCCCCCACCAGGAATATTGCCCTAGCGGTCCTGGAGGAGGTAGAGGAGGTCAGCGTGGGGGATGAATGAGTGACACACCGCTTGCTAGAACACACAATGGCGGTGGCTACCCAGAGCATGGGAGATGACCTGGTTAGCCTGGATGATGTGCATTCACACAAAGACTGGCCAGCATGGGATGCATCCATCAAGCAGGAGCTGGACCAGCACGCAATGCTACACACTGTTAAATCCACATGTCGGCGCTTAGCTAGAGGCTTCCGGAAGGGTTTCTTGAGGGTTCCAAATGATTTCTAAAGAGGGGTCATACTCCAGAGGCAGAGGGACTAGAGGTTGTGGGTTCATGATTGGAATGGGAATGGGAATGGAAAGACGGAAAGCACTGGGGGTCTTAGGACTGTTTGCGGTATAGGGTGATTCGAGTGGTTCAAGGTCGCATGGACTTGGCTTCAACTTATGTGTTGCACCCTTCTTGATTGTCTGTCCCTGATTTAGGAAAGTCAGAAAGTTTACCAGAACTGAATCGGAAACTACGACATAGAATTAAGTCGATATTCATACTGGTGAATAGTCCAGTCGACTGGTGACTTATATACATGTATCTAGTCTTGTACTATCTCTTGCCGAGTAAATACAAGGGGGGGAAGAGAGTACAAGGGGCAATATAGAACGAAAAGCAACGGAGTGAGGTATGCGATGATCCTGCACATCGTTTATCAAAGGAGTGGAACCTTGGCTTTGGATTCTTCAGAGGTTCGGAAACGTGGAACCTTGGATTGATGCATCGGAATATCGGAAAGTGGTTATTCAGGCTTTGAGCAGTTGGAAAGGTCTTGGAAGCAGTGCAGGTGGTTGTGGGGTTTAATGTGATTTTATTGGTGGTCATGGGCCATAACAGTATCCCTCCACTAGGACCGAGCCCTCGAGGTCCTAAGCTTAATTGAGGTGGTAATTAAGGTGGACATTACTGTGGGAGCTTCTTGACTGTTTCCTGGGATGCTTTGATCGATAAGTACTGATGGTTTATTTTGCCTATAAAAGGGGGTGTTTGTAGAACTGGAAGGGGCCTTTCCTCAATGGAGAACACAGATTCTCAACCCTTGGGAAGTCTCGGAATTCTTTCCCATTTTTTCCTCTCTGGGGTGTCATCGGTGGGATCTGAAGGTGGTCTTGAAGATGAACTACGATGCCTGTGGGACATTGATGCTGATGTGGCAGCATTGCGGGCTCATGCCATTGCAATTCACGATTCCCTTGGTTTGTTTGGATTTGTTTGATTTCTCCCTCCTTTAACCTTTCCTGGGCAGTTCCTAGATCCGTCATTGTCCAGAAACCACCCTTGTGGTCGTTCTGGATGGGGTGTTGTTCCCAGTGGTCTAGTGGTGGGAGCGGATGGTCTGGATGCTTTTGATCGGATTTCTGCATTTTTGGCCCATCTAGACACATTCCAGGCAGACTCAAGTTATTTCCAGGGTCTCCTCATGGCGCTTGACCACTGTCTTCTGCAAATTGTCTAGTTGTCAGAACAGTGTTCTGGGGAGGTCACACTAGCTCAAAATTTTGTTGATGCATTGTTGTCCTTGATTAATTGGGTGGAGGGTGGTCCCAATGATCAGCTCTTGGGCAGTGTTCATTCTTCAGAGACCAGGGGAGTTTCAGGGTGAGTCTGTCAAGTGACCCAGTTGTGGGAGGTGGATGCTAGAGGTCCATTGGGTGAGGTTTGGGAGAGTGAGGTTAGGAGGGTGATGTTTTGGAACCTGGACAAGACCTTGGTATTAAAGATATAACACTTCAGTCAAGCACTGTGTGTAGTGAAGCGAGAAGAAGAAGAGTTTCAAACCCTGCTGCAGCACAACTCCAGAAATAATTTAATATTTGTACTTTGGTCACAAACTGTGTAATAACTCTAGCAAGCTAATACGACAAGTAAGTGATGTATTTTTTAGCAGTAATGAATGAGACTATCAAAGTCTGTAGGTTCAGGACACTTAGGGGTCCAGAGATATTCCAATGAAAGGGAATGTGCTTAGAGGAAAGAGGAAGTAAGTGGACTGAACGGATAACCCAGCCAATGCACTCTAAAATGAGGGGAGGCTAAGACAGAAATTACAGTGAAGTAATCTCAAGAGACAAAAGAGTCTTTAATCAGAAACTGATTAGAAACCCTCAGAGGTAGAGATGCAATCGAACTGGACTATCAACAGAACAATCTCACTCTGTAGAATCAGTTTTACTAAGCAGGACTATCAACTACTTATGCTGAATCTAATACTAATACTGGACTATCAACGATACTAATATATGAAAAAGATAATACTAATACTGGACTATCAACAGTACTAATACTATTATGTAAACCTAGGAGCTGGACTATCAACAGCTGACTAAGAGTACTCATGATGTCACACTGACAAGTAGAAAGGAGATGATTGATTTTATTGCTTCAAAGGGGGGCAGGAAGGCCTCCTTTTATACTAATTTACAGGATGATTAGTAAGCTAAAGTATCTCCTAACTATTTATAGTACAAGCCAATAGGATCACAGTTCCTAGGAGTGAGTCATGTCAAAGAATCACATGTACCTTGTCTCAGAATTCAGGGTGCATCCTGATCTCTAGTTTACACCCTTAAAACCATCCTTGTCCAATCAGAATCCAGTGACTCATGCCATCTGAGACATAATGAGTCATTCATGAGGTCACATGACTAGTATGAGTCATTTTTAAAATAGGAGTTCTAATAGTGAGTCATTTTCTGAGACTTTACTTAGCTTGTTCCTAGTAATCTCCTTATTTAACAATAAAAAAGGGGATTTAGACCGGTTTTGAGCATGTGATTAAGGGAAGAGGCAGTGTGGGCACAGCCTGGTGTCTCACCATAATATTTGTATGAGACAGGGAGTGTCTCAGGCTAATATTTGTGTGTTTCTATGGAGAAACCGGCAACCTGGCTCTGGGCTTGAATCTGGCTAGAGCCCGACATTTTGGAAAGTGGAGTTTGAATTTCAGGCCAAATCTTCGGTGGTGAACAATAGAAGTTGTATTAAGGATTATTAAAGGATTAATGATTATTGTGAACCACTAGAAGATTGGTGAAAAGTCTAATAGAGAATATTTGAACATATCCAGACTGATTAATTAGCAAAACAACTGCTAATTGAAAAAACATTAATAGTACATTAAGAGGCTCTTCTTTGTTTGTACTTTAGTCTTGTCTAATGTTTTTTGTGCTTTGTTATCTACCCTTATTCTTTTTATGAGATCCCTTACATGTGAGCCTCTGGGGCTGGTTCGAGTTGGAACTGTTTTGTGCTCTGATTGGGTTGGTTCCGACCAGAACCTGGGGCGTTCCATGTTTGTAGTAAATAGATTGTTTTGTATAATTGGGTCGTGAGTGTAATTGTAGACCGCATTGGGGTGGTTTGGGGGAGAAGTGTTTGGACTTCTAACCGATGTGGGTTGTTTCTGGGTGTTGTCCCCTCTCCTAGGGTAGACATCCTATTGTCTGCCTAATTCCCATGGTTGGGGTTGTGGTTGGCATGCTCACGCTGGCATGGTAATTGTGGTGTTTGTTTCACTGGATTGTTTCTTGGTTGGCAGTGGTGTTGTCAGGATTCGGGGGATGTCCTGCAATTCGAGTCTCAGTTGGGTCATGTTAATAGTTTAGCTCATATTAACATTCTAACAAGAAGGGTTCTAGTCTAAGAGAATTTACACATGGTACCATTTGTCTAAGGGATGGTATGGAGTTCTGCCATGGTCAGGGTTCATCCTGAGCAGAGTTTTTTAGAGGGTCAGATTGAGCACTGAGTGAAAACTGCTAGCTCTATGATGCCAAGAATTAGTTAGGATGAATCTAAATGAGTAGTACTCAATGCCCTGTCAATTGACGGATCATAGTAGGTGAGCATATGGTCCTTGCAACTAGAATTCTGACGGAGTTTGGAGGGTTGGAGTCAGAGGGTTGGAGTGTTTCTGCAGAAATGGGTTGAAGTGACGATTGGTCATGGGGGGTCATATTCCTGAAGAGGTTGGACACATTGTTTTGTTTTACTTCCTTTGGCACAGTTGGTGTCCAATGCGAACAACTGGTGCTGGAGTCAGGGGCCTAGGTTCTTATTCCTTGGTTTCCAAAGTGTCTGATGTCTCAGACTCTTCTTCAACTTCTTCTGTCACAGAGGCTGTGTGCCCTTTAGTGACTGTGGTGGCGGCAGATCTTGGGCATTCCTTGGCTGAGTGGCCCGATCTGCCACAGAAGAGGCAGAGGTGTTGTTTGAAGCGGCGTTGCCATTCTTGCAGTGTAAGTTTTCTGTCTTTTCCGATTTTGGATGAAAGATCCATGGTAGTCCTGCTGCCACTGGATGGGGTCACAGGTTGGCCTGGATTGGCTGTCTTATTGCCCATGTTAGGGGCTGAATACGTGGTCATGGGGGTCCTCCCTCTGTCATAGGGGTGGTCAAAGTTCTAGGTAGAGGGGGGCTCTCTGGGGATTTCCAATCGTTGCTCCCAGTAGCAGGCGTTGATGGATTGGGACAGGAGGCAGAGTTGGAGCAGGGAGTGGGGTTTTCCTACTCTGGAGATCTCATCCTTGATCCTGCTGGGGAGTCCGTTGTAGAATTGGCAACAAAGTGCAGCATCACCCCAGTGGAGGTGGGTGGCTAGTTGATTGAATTCAACTACATATTTTGTGATGTGCTGATTATTGTGCATGTGGAGGTTCTTGAGGTCTGCTTTGGCCTCTCCTTCTGGGTTGTAGGGGGTGAAGTTGGTTTTGAGTTCATTACAAACTCCTCATAGTCATGGAGCCAGTCTAGCTTGTCAGGGGCAGAGAGGGCTGGTTCAAACCAGTCCAGGGTGGTACCAGTCAGGTATGCCAGTACGTAGGTTACCTTGGCGCTGTTGGTGTCAAAAGCATCAGGGCTGATCGGGCACAATGTTAGGTCCTAAGGTGGGGGCCCCTCCTGGGTGTGCAGGAGGCGGCGGTGCTATGGTGGGTGGTGCAACATGGGGTTGGGCAATGGGGGATGGTGCAGCGAGCAGTAGGGAATGGCACGGGTCACCCACAGGTCAAATGTGGGTGACCCGCACCTGACCCATGAGAAACCCGAACCCGTCAACCCATGGGTTTTTTCCCATGGGTCGACGGGTGTCAGGTGCACACTGCACCCGCAGGCTTGTGGTGCGTTCGTGTCCACGAACGCGCAGTATGCGCACACACCGACTCGAATGCGCTGTACGTGCACGTGCCAACTTGAACGCACTGTATGCATATGCGCCAACTCGAACGCACTGTACGCATACGTGCCGACTCAAACGCGCCGACTCGAACACGCTGTACACGTACGCGCCAACTCGAACGCGCTGTATGCGTACGTGCCGACTCGAATGCGCTGTATGCGTACGCACCAACTCGAACACGCTGTACGCGTATGCGCTGACTTGAATGCGCTGTACGTGTACGCGCCAACTCGAACATGCTGTACGCGTACGCGCTGACTCAAACATGCTGTACGCGTATGCACCGACTCAAACGCGCTGTACACGTATGCACCGACTTGAACGCGCTGTACACGTACGCACCGACTCGAACGCGCTGTACACATACGTGCCGACTCCAACACGCTGTACGCGTATGTGCCGACACGAACGCGTTGTACGCATGCACATACGGCTCATTGGTATCGGCATGTGCGTGTCATACGTGTGCGGCACATGTATATCATATGCACATGCGGGGCGTGTGTGCCATATGCATGTGGGGGGCGTGTGTGTCGTATGCAGGTGCGTATTGTATGCACACATGTACAACAGGAGTGAGTGTCCGGTTTGGTGTCGTGCGTGTGCGCATGCACACGTACATGGTTGACGTGCCGGGTTGGGCTGGGTCACGGGTGCTCTCAGCTTGACCCACACCCAAACCCAAGGGCACCCGACCCAGTGACCCGTACGGGTTGGCCGAACCTGTGCTATTCCCTAGCGAGCAGAGGTATGACAGGTGGTGCAACAAGTGGTGGTGCTATGGGTGGTGGTGCTACAGGTGGAGGTGCAAAGGGTGGTGGTACATAGGGGGGAGATGCAAACGGGGGTGGTGCTGATGAGGTTGATGGCACTGCTGAGGATGGTCCTGAACTGGATTGCATCTCTGAGGGTGACAATTGTTGAGTCGCTGGGGGGTGGTTTACAAGGAATGGGTTGGTCAAATTCGGATGCAGGTTTTGATCTACATCCAAGAATCTGGAGTCGGATGAAGGTTCTGGGGGGTGTGCTGGGGTCTGAGGCATCTGGAAACTTGGTCTGGGGGCAGACAGTTCTCAGGGGATGGATGCATGGCAGGCAGACACCTGGGTGATTCTCTGCATGGCTTGCAAACATGTGATAGGTCTCATGCTTTATGATGATCAGAAGTGTGAGTACAAATATACTATTAAATCCATGTGTCGGCGCTTAGCTAGAGGCTTCTGGAAGGGTTTCCAGAGGGTTCTGAATGATTTCCAAAGGGGGGTTCATACTCTGGAGGCAGAGGGACTAGAGGTCGCAGGTTTTCAATTGGAATTGGAATTGGAACAGAAAGACAGAAAGCACTGGGGGTCTTAGGACTGTTCACAGTATAGGGTGATTTAAGTGGTTCAAGGTTGCAGGGACTTGGCCTCAACTTATGTGTTGCGCCCTCCTTGATTGTCTGTCCCTAATTTCGGAAAGTCAGAAAGTTTACCAGAACTGAATCGGAAACTACGATGCAGAATTAAGTCAATATTTGTACTGGCAAATAGTCCAGTCGACTGGTGACTTATATACATGTATCTAGTCTTGTACTATCTCTTGCCAAGTAAAGACAAAGGGGGGAAGAGAGTACAAGGGGCAATATAGAACGAAAAACAAGGGAGTGAGGTACACAATGATCCTGTGCATCATTTATCAAAGGAGTGGAACCTTGGCTTTGGATTCTTTGGAGGTTCGGAAACACGGAACCTTGGATTGATGCATTGGAATATCGGAAAGTGGTTATTCAGGCTTTGAGTGGTCAGAAAGGTCCCGGAAGTGGTGCGGGTGGTTGTGGGGTTTAATGTGATTTCATTAGCTGTAATAGGCCATAAGACACACATGGGATCTCGTAGAACCCCCAGACAGCACCAACATCATTGGCAGTAGGCTCATTTTCTACTACAAACATGACGCAAATGGTAATGTTATAGCCCACAAGACCAGGCTCATTGTGCAAGGCTTTTCTAAAACGGAAGGGATAGACTACAATGAAATGTTCTCTCCCACTGCCAAACTTTCTGCCATCCGTATCATTGCCACTATAGCAGTCAGGAACAACTGGGAACTTGAGCAGACCAATATTGATAGTGTATACCTCAATGCCCCGATTACCAAGACAGTCTACATGTGCCAGGCCAAAGGCTATGAAGCTCCTGGATAGGAACATCATGTTTGCTGCCTCAACCATGCGATCTATGGCCTTAAACAGTCGGGAAGGGAATGGTATAATATGCTGTGTGGCATTATATACAGGTTTGGATTTATGTGTTGTGAAGTTGAACATGCTGTATTCCACAGATATGCCAGCCAGGATGCTCTCATCATTGCCATAGATGTTGATGACCTTACCATGGCTGGCCACTCAAAAATTGTGATCTGTGCATTCAAGGATGAATTGCACACCATCCTTAAAATCAAGGATCTTGGGGATCTGAGCTGGCTACTGGGAATAGAGGTGAAGCAGGACCGTGCGATATGCACAATCTCATTCTCACAACATGCATACATTGAGAAAATACTTGAGAGGTTTAATTTACAGGACGCTAAGCCGCTCAGCACACCACTTGACCCCCACCACAAACTGTCACTATCCCAATCCCCTTCTACCCCATGCCAGTTTGACAAAATGTGAAATGTGCCCTACAGGGAGGCCATTGGATCCCTCATGTACATGGCACTAGGCACATGCCTGGACATCTCCTTTGTTGTCTCTTTTCTGGTACAGTTCATACAAAACCCAGGGAGAGCACACTGGGAAGCGGTCAAGAGGGTTTTTTGCTATCTTGAGGGAATGAAAGATATCTGTCTCATCATTGGAGGAGTGCGGAAGGGACTCGAAGTGTTCTTGGATGCAGACTGGGCCTCACAGGAACATAGACACTCCATGTCTGGATACATATTCATGATCAATGGATGTTAAGTCCGCATGTTAGGTGCTTAGCTAGCACTTCCAAAGGGGTTATCCGGGTTAGCGTGATGGTCCGTAATGGGGCCGAGGACCGAGACGGACTACGGACGGGGGACGGAGGCGCTGGGAACTTAGGGTAGGTCGCAGAATGGTTCAATCCGGTCACTGAGGTGTTCGAGGTTGAAGGGACTTGGCTTCAACTTATGTGTTGTGCGCTCCTCGATCGTCTGTCCCTAATTTCGGAAAGGAGGCAGGAGTTTACCGGAAATGAATCGGAAACTGGTGGGAGACTAAGTCGATATTCGTACTAGCGAACAGTCTAGTCGACTGGAAGACTATATACATGTGACTATCCTTGTACTATCTTTGTCGGTCATGAAACAAGGGGAAAAGGGAGTATAAGGGGTCAATATAAGGGAGAACAAGGGAGTGAGGTACGCGATAGTCCTGCACGCCGGTTATCAATTGTAACGGAACCTTGATTTTCGGAGTCTTCGGAGGGTTGGAATTGCGGTCTTCAGAGTGTCGGAATCACAGAACCTCGGAATGTATTTCGGACATCTGGAAATCGGTTGTTCGGGCTTTGGTCGATCAGAAAGGTCCCGGAAACGGTGCGGGTGGTTGTGGGGTTTAATGTGGGTTTGTTTGGCTGCATGGGCCATAACAATGGAGGAGCTGTCTCCTGGAGCTCAAAGGAGCAACCTATTGTTGCATTGTCAACTACTAAAGTTGAGTACATTGCTGTGACTCACACTGCAAAGGAAGCACTCTGGATCCACATGTTTCTGGCAGAAATTGCATGGCCACTTGTGAAACCGATCACAATTCACCTTGACAATGTCTCCGCCATCTCCATTAACAAGAACAATGAATACCATCCGTGGACAAAACACATCGACATCTGCTACCACTTTATATGCCAAGCTGTGCGCGAAGGACTGATTCATGTCGACTACATACCAACAGATGAAATGGCAGCTGACATGTTTACGAAGGCCCTCCCTCGACACAAGGTGCTATACCTGAACACAATAGTCGGAATGCGTTCTGCTTAAGGGGGGTGTTGGAGCTAAGATGTGTAAGCACTGAATGCAGTAAGGAATGGATGTCCTGGTCATGTTTGACCGGGACTGTATATATATTGAATCACTAGAAAGCAGCTCCTCAGTGAACTGCCCATTTACTGAGGTGCTTATTCCATTTGCATGCCTAGATACAAAGACACTAATTGTATTGTAGTCCTTCTGTATCTAGGTATAGTAATAGTACATACCAGTGAACCACCTGTTCACTGAGTCCTTCTGTATCTAGCTACTGCGTATAACTACTACATGCTTCTACCCTTCTAGGCATACTTTCAATCAACTTCTGATACACCTCTAGCTCTATAGCATTCCACATCTCTGCTACTCTCTCCCAAATCTGCCAAACTCCTGTTGATGGTGCTTCATACTTGCACAACTGCAATTTGATATGATGCCAGAGGAGGTGTTTAATGGGATTAAGGTCTGGAGACTGTGGTGCCCAGTCTAGGAGAGTGATATCATTCTCTTCCATCCAGTTTCTTGTTGGAGTTTGGGCTGCAGGAGGCAGTATATCACATGTCATGTACAGTCAATGAAGCTGGATTTGGAGAATAAAAGGGTATTGAAACATATATTAGCTAGAGTATTTACAAGCAAATGGATTGCTAGTCATACCTTCTACCCTTATCTACATATCAAATTTTAACAGGTTACAGGCCCTGTGTTCACCTAAATTTGTGTCTATATGTGTTTTGGAACCTGAGGAGCATGACAAAACTTTGGTGTGAGCCAAGGCAAGTCAAGTTTGCTGACAAGATGCAGAAGGACAATAAAATGCACCTGCATAGGGTATATTAATGGAGAACCCAATTAAGAAACATAATCAGTTATTGCCAGAGTATCACAACAAATACCAGAGGTGTGGCACAGGACTTGGAAAACTTCACCAGGGAAGAAATAAGAGAGCTTCCAGGACAGGAGATCAGAAACTCTGATGAAGGTAAGCTCTACCTTGAACATACCCTGGTAACAATACCAGGCACATCATGGACAACTGACACACTATCTACTGCCATATTGCAAGTGATGCAATACAAAGGCATGTCATGACAGGCTGTCAATGCACTATACTCCATTGCATTTGTGATGGAGAGCATTGAGGATAATGCAAGGTACAAGAGAGTCATGTGTTGGGTAAAAGAGAGACTGGTGGTGGAGGGGAATGTACTCTCAGTCAAGGTAGCAGAGACCACAGAGATACTCAACAAAGCTACTGCAGCCGCCGATACCATGATTAGAATATCCCATCAAGTTACAGAGGATGCGGTGGTTGTGGTGAAAACAATACAAATGGTGTCAAATACAGTTACTACCTTGGCAACCCATATCAATGAGACCACCACCTCCTACCACGATGCAATAGTGAAGGTGGCAGCTGCCTTGCAACAGGCACCAGCTCACATGTCCACCCTTGATGCTAGGGTCTGGGTGAGAGAGGACATAAAGCAGGAGACAAGTGCTAGTG
>QLPG01001442.1:0-15725 GCA_003314385.1 Gomphus sp. MG54 | reverse complement strand
CCGTGACACGCTTCTCACGATATCGTGGGTCCTTCTGATGCACACGTGGCCCATCGAAAGTCTCTTAACACCTGTACGAGCATCCAGGCGACCGTGGTTAACCAAGATCTTAACCGACCTTGAGGACTTGTGATGCCAACCTGCCTGCATATACAGGCACTCCCCGGTTATCAACGTACAAAAATTCAGCATCATTCGATACACAAGTACTGTTGTGAGGTAGCTGAACCAACCCTAGAGATAGGCGATACACTTGCCTCTCTCTTCCAAACGGGCTCTACGACGAGAAAACGGATCACACCTTACATTGAGTGGCGGCGTGCAAATGGTTGTCCAGCGTCTCTGGATAAGGAAACACAGCCAGCAGCTGCCGAATGGATGTTGTACGGATAATAAATCATCCTCCGGTGTCTATTTGTTTGTCAGGAGTCAACAATATCAAAAAATCCTATGCAGCCCGTACAGGTTCAAGAACGTTGAGGAGTGTACTTGTTCGTCCTTAATCAACTAAGCGCCCAAACACGCCACTGATGTATTTTGGTCGCAGTTTGTTCAATATTTTATTTTCATTGCAGGAACCTGTTGCTCTTGGTGGCGGCCATCTTTTGCAGCAATAATAAGGACCCTCTCGACTTGTCCTTCTGAAATCGGTGGATTTTTATCTGGATCCAGGATCAGAGGGAAATCCAGGAGGTCCTGTCGCGTTGGTAAGTTTCTCTGTACCACTTGTCTTTACCGTGAAAATTCTCAAGTACCTCACCCACAGCACATTTTGCAACGCAAATTTACGGAACCATCCTTCAAACATTCATTTGAATGTTGGATGTTTCTGAGTGGATCATTATTACCTACCTACGATTCTGAAACTACCCTTCAAAGGATCGTCACCCATCACACGCTTCTCACGATATCGTGGGTCCGTCCGATGGACACGCGGCCCATCGAAATGTCTCTCAACACCTGTACGAGCATCCAGGCGACCGTGGTTAACCAAGATCTTAACCGACCTTCAGGTCTTGTGATGCCAACCTGCCTGCATATATAGGCACTCCCCGATTACCAACGTACAAAATACATGCTCAATGCTGTTTCAACATCATTCGATACACAAGTACTGTTGTGAGGTAGCTGAACCAACCGTAGAGATAGGCCATGTGCTTCCCTCTCTCTACCAAACGACCTCTACGACGAGAAAATGGATCACACCTTACATTGAGCAAGTCAGTGGCGGCGTCCAAATGCTTGTCCAACGTCTCTGGATAAGGAAACTCAGCCAGCAGCTACCGACTGGATGTTATAAGGATAACAAATCATCCTCCAGTGTCTACTCGTCTGAGGATTCAACAAGGTCAACAAATCCTATGCACCCTGTGCAGGTTCAAGAACGTTGAAGAGTGTGTCGCAGCGACTTGTTCGTCCTTAATCACCTAAGCGCCCAAACACGTCACTGATGTATTTTGGTTGCAGTTTGGTCAATCTTTTATTTTCATTGCAGGAACGTGTTGTTCTTGGTGGTGGCCATCCTTTTCAGCAATAATCAGGCCCCTCTCGACTTGACCTTCTGAATTCGGTGGATTTTTTCTTGGATCCAGGAACAGAGGGAAATCCAGGGGGTCCTGTCGCATTGGTAAGTTTCTCTGTACCACTTGTCTTTACCATGAATTTCTCAAGTACCTCACCCACAGCACATTTTGCAACGCAAATTTACGGAACCATCCTTCAAATATTCATTTGAATGTTGGATGTTTCTTAGTGGATCATACATATATCCTACCTACCATTCTGAAAGTATTTATTAAAATACACTTCATGCAATTATGCTACAGCCACCGCACAGAAATCGCGGTTCATTCTTTTGATCATTCTCCACGTTCTCTTCGGGCTAAACGACAGCAAGCAGTATTAAAGGTGAAAAAACACGACCACAAGCATGTAATGCTTTGATATGATTTTGTACAGTAATAAAGGTAAAAATACACCACCACAAGCATAATTGTTTATATAGCCCTAAAGCTTCTGAGTGTTTGATCACTCAGAATATTTCCTTGGCATGTTCTTGTATCACCTCGTGGAACGTCTTCATACCGGGGTGCAGCCTGCGCGACAAATCCGGATCGCGGAACGGAGGATTGGGGTAAGAAAAGAGAAGCACTGGCATGAACAAAGGTCAATCGAGCATCCAGAGAGAAAAAAAAGAAAAGAGGACTCACGGAAACTATAGTAGTGTTGAAGAAAGAGAGGGAATTCAAGTAATCAGACCGTTGTACTTTCACTTGAGCAGAAACGAGACCTACTTGGCATGGATCTCCTCTGGCATAGGATTACCCCTCAACGCCTTGAATCCATCCACATCCAATTCCTGAACATGCACCGTATAAATAAGCTAATATTCAAGCATCGCTCCACTCCCTCAACATTCTTCTCTATTTGTCTGTAGTCGATAAGGCTGATAGGACACTTCCCTTCACTTGTAGAAATTTGTTGGAATACCTATCCCACTATACGCTCTTGAACCTGTTAGATCGACAATTTCCTCGGCTTGAAGAAGCAGTGGGGAGTGTATATGTGTCTGAAGCCTCCATGGGGAGAATGACCAGTCGCCTCAATCCTACTGCTTTGTTGGCAAGGATCTCTCTACAGTGACGCGCGCTTGGCTGGAGGGGTGCCGCTCTTTCCCATCCAGCTACCTGTTAATCCCCTCCTGAATCTCGACTGCGTCGATTGCTCACGAGGTAAGCATACACTTGTGGTGAATTGTTCATAATCATCACATTTGACTCGGGGGAAGGAAATGGATTTGTGCCAAGTCAGGGTTCAACAGACAGTCTGAAAGGGGTACTTACTTATTGTCGTAATGCATGAATATGAGCTTGCTAAATGGTATTGGGCTTGAATACCAGGGTCATTCGTATGGTTGCGATGCGTAGATTCACACTACATGGCGGCCAGCATTGCTCGACCCAAACTCCCATAGCATCTCACTACACTGAGCAGTGTGTAGAAGTGGTGCCAGCTCATGTCTCTCTCAACACAAGATTGAAATTATCCGACCACGGGTACTGTATGGGTACATACCATACCATTCCTTCAGACACCTTCGTTTTCAAAAGAAATGATCATTTGCCATTGGTGGTAGAATGATACGGGTTTGTGTCTACCTTAGAGATGTTTAATATCTACCTCTTCAACGGACGGTTACTGGTTGCTGCACTGGTACCTAACGCATCCTCCTTCTTCTGGTAAGTGTCTCCTGTCAAAATGTCTAAATTTAATTGTCTCACAGCTCTGATGGACAGATGCTATCAGCGATCGTTGTCCTAGCCCATATTCATCGAAAAAGCACCCAGTTCCAGGTTAGACAGGTTCTTTAACTGGAACCGGGATGGATTTCATGAACCCTCCCTGGTGGACACATAATAATATGCCTGACACCCTCCATTAGTGGAAATGAGATTGGTTCAAAGGCGATATACCCCGTTTTTTCCAGCAAATACAGAGACCTTGCAAAACAACACTGGTCTCGAGCCACCTCGATCATCACCCATTACACGCTTCTCACGACATTGTGGGTCCTTCCGGCCCATCGAAATGTCTCTTACCACCTGTACGAGCATCCAGGCGACCGTGGTTAACCAAGATCTTAACCGACCTTGAGGTCTTGTGATGCTCACCTGCCTGCATATATAGGCACTCCCCGGTTATCAACGTACAAAAATCCATGCTCAATACTGTTTCAGCATCATTCGATACACAAGTACTGTTATGAGGTAGCTGAAAGAGATCGGCGATGCACCTCCCTCTCTCTTCCGCACGGCTTCTACGGCGAGAAAACGGATCACACCTTACATTGAGTGGCGGCGTGCAAATGGTTGTCCAGCGTCTCTGGATAAGGAAACGCAGCCAGCAGCTGCCGAGTGGATGTTGTACGGATAATAAAACATCCTCCGGTGTCTACTCATTTGTCAGGAGTCAACAATATCAACAAATCCTATGCAGCCTGTGCAGGTTCAAGAACGTTGAGGCGTGTGTCACAGCGACTTGTTAGTCCCTAATCATCTAAGCGCCCAAACAAGTCACTGATGTATTTTGGTTTCAGTTTGGTTAATCTTTTATTTTCATTGCAGGAACGTGTTGCTCTCGGTGGTGGCCATCTTTTGCAGCAATAATAAGGACCCTCTCGACTTGACCTTCTGAATTCGGTGGATTTTTGCCTGGATCCAGGATCAGAGGGAAATCCAGGGGGTCCTGTCGCGTTGGTAAGTTTCTCTGTAGCACTTGTCCTTACCGTGAAAATTCTCAAGTACCTCACCCACAGCACTTTTTGCAACGCAAATTTACGGAACCATCCTTCAAACATTAATTTGAATGTTGGATGTTTCTGAGGGGATCATTATAACCCACCTACGATTCTGAAAGTACCCTTCAAATACTCATTTGAATGTTGGATGTTTCAGAGTGAATCATACATATATCCTACCTACCATCCAGTATTTATTAAAATACACTTCATGCAATTATGCTACAGCCATCGCACAGAAATCGCGGTTCATTCTTTTGATCATTCTCCACGTTCTCATCAAACTAAACGACAGCAAGCAGTATTAAAAGTGAAAAACACGATCGCAAGCATGTAATGCTTTGATATGATTTTGTACAGTAATAAAGGTAAAAATACACGACCACTAGCATAATTGCTTATATAGCCCTAAAGCTTCTGAGTGTTTGATCACTCAGAATATTTCCTTCGCATGTTCTTGTATCACCTCGTGGAACGTCTTCATACCGGGGTGCAGCCTGCGCGACAAAACCGGATCGCGGAACGGAGGATTGGGGTAAGAAAACAGAAGCACTAGCATTAACAAAGGTTAATCGAAGCATCAGAGAGAACAAAAGGAAGAGGACTCACGGAAACTATAGTAGTGTTGAAGAAAGAGGAAATTCATAATCAGACCGCTGTACTTCACTCAAGCAGAAACGACTTACTTGGCATGGAGCTCCTCTGGCATAGGATTCCCCCTCAACGCCTTGAATCCATCCACATCCAATTCCTGAACATGTACCGTCTTACCAGACACTTTGGTCATGATCTTTGCCATTTCTCCACCGCTGATGAACTCGGTCGAGACGCGCATATCTTTGTTGAGCCACGTCTCTGGGTGAAGGAACGCCGCCAGAGCAAAGGCACCTTAAATATCACAAATGTCGTTAAATGGAATCCAAGTAAGATATCAGCTCTCGCCGTCACTCACCAGTCTCCTCGACCGAAAAAACAGCAAAGCGTGCGTCCTTGATGACGGGAAACGGGAAATCGTACGAGCCGTCATCACGCTTCGTGAGGCGGAGGAGCTTATAGAAGTTTTCGATGTAAAACGTGGTGTAGAGCCTGGCAAAAAGACGTGGGATTGCACAGAGTCAGAAAACAGGTCTAAACCGTCCGACAGTGCCAAGAACAAAGCAAAAGAAAAAAAGCCAAAAAAACACACGAAGTTCTCGGAACACCACTCTTCTTAAGATACTGATCCACCACATCTTTACTCTCCCAATGGGCAGCCTTATACGGCGTACTATCGAGCGTAGACCAAACGAAATGCTTCACGCCAGTCGCTTTAGCCGCATCCACAAGTAATTTTCCTTGAGCAATTTCGCCTTCGGCGCCAACACCGGGTTCCCAAACTAGAGAACGAAAAATTAAGGGTAAGGGTCTGCTTCTGCTTCTCTTTGTGCAAGTTCGATTGCACAAAAAGAAATACACACGCACAATTGGTAATACCAAAGACACCATATGCGCCGTGGAACGCTTTCTCGAGAGAGGACAATTCCCTTAGGTCGGCTTTGACGACTTCTGCACCTTTGGAAGCCAATTCTAGCAACAAAAAGATAATTAAATAAACACATGAAATGATATGAGGGGGGGGGGGCACAAGGTTTACCTTTTGCAGCGGGACTCTCAGGATTCCTGGTAACAGCGCGCACGGCAAACGTTCCATCATCAAGGAGAAACTTTGCGACACTACCACCTTGTGTACCAGTCGCACCGATAACAGCGATGATCTTCTTCGAGGACATTTTCTTGTTAATGAGTTAATGAAAACTGTAGTTAAAAATGTTTAGGTTTATGAGACTTTAGCCAAGCCTTTGAATGCTCAATTAGACCAATTTTTATACCTTATACCATGGTGTGGGGCTGCCAAGCATGTCTGAGATAAAATGAGTAAGAAAGTTTTAAAACTTGGGTGATCAACCTCCTATTCGGCATAGTGTTATAGTCAGAAATCAGCAGACCTTGCCATGGTCAGCGATTTGGATTTACCAAGCAGTAGGTCCTTATGGTTGTTTCAGACGTTGTTTCATACGGACCGAAATAGAGCTACACACCAGAATTACACGACTCGTGCCAAAGTTGAACACAAGGAGAGAAAAAATAACAGCTCGGCTCTCCCATTAATATTCATCGTTTGAAAGCTTCACAGACATCTGTCCTGTCGTGTTCCTGGAACAAGTGAGGGGGGAGAAGGTGTGAGCGTGAGGTATCCCACGATGAACTCCAGTAATCTGATAACGTCACCGCGTGGCAGTAATGGCATCTACTGACACGCACTGCAAGTGTAAAATTATACACTAGTCAAGTTTCAAGACTAACGACTTACAATTCAGACATTCATTCTCCCAACACCCAATCACATCACACACATTGTTCATCACGCACTCTCAAAACCTTTAAAAACTATTGTATTTGTACACCATAGCAACGTCACAGGCGTATACACTCAAAAAAATGCAAAACACGGACACCTACAAAACAAAGAAAGCAGCATTCAGTCCTCACCGTGCTCCCCAAAACAAATGGGATGCAGCTGAGAACACAGACATTAATAAAGAGACAAGAGACAATAACGATTGGCATAGAAAAAAAAAGAGGTATGTTTGGCCGGATCTGTACGCTTCAACAAGTAAGATCCCGACGTCCTAACTTCCTGTTGTCGCACTTGGAGTCACATTTGGTCCTGCTCGTTGGAGATTGATACCGGCCGATCGGTCCGGTAGAGTCTTACAGAATGTCCAACGCTCCGTTATGCTGCATTATCAGTGTAGCTCGGTGAGGCTGGATCGAGCACTGGCTCGGTGTTCCAATCCGAAGTAGCCGTGGCCGATATGGGAGTTGTCACTGATCCCTGCCAGGATGCCCTATTCTCCAATCGCTTCATCGCTCTGGATCTTCCATGCGCATCATAAACCGCACGCAGCGCCGGCCTGAATGGAAGACCCAACTGGCTCGTCACCGCACTCGGCCCGGGGCTGTTAGAGCTGTCGGAGCGGGGCGAAGACGTCGACGTAGGGATGGAATGCGGAGAGAACAGGGGTGAGGGCGAGGCAGTCGTTGAGCTCGATTTCGCGTTCTGGGATGTGGACGTGGAAGGAGAGAATGAAGCAGAAGGGACAGTTGGGATAGACACTTGCGGGAGCTCGGTGTGGGAGGAGTGACGCATGTACGTCAAAGGAGTGGCGGATGGCCCGGACGGAGGTGTGGGTGGGATTGAGTTGGGAGAGGATGTCGCAGCCAGACTCCCGAGGACATTGATCATGTCTGACATCTCGTACCGCGCGGTCATAGGTGGCGGGGGTGTCGAGGTATGAGAGACGGGCCAGGTCGGCTGTTCAGAGCTTGAGTGATACAACGCAGGTGGGAGGGACAGCGCAAACATCGTAGACACGTCTGGCGGGGACTTGGGCAGAGAAGGTGGAGACGACGTAGTTGAACTGCTGACGGAAGGAGTGAGGTCGGGAGGAGAAGTCGTGACCGCAGCCTTGGCATTAAGGTCCTTGACCTTAGCATGCCACATGGCAACATTGGCTTCACATTGCTTGACAAACATGGCCATTTCTGCAAGCGCTCGTAGTCAGACATTCAGTGGAATACACAAGTTACAATTTAGGTTACCTGGTATCAGCTTGCTCGTGACATCCAACAACGGCTTTGTGAACATGTTAATAAATGTGATCTGACCCAGTGCACCTTCTTTGGGATCCTCAGATGCGGTAACAGAGACAGGTAGTGAAAGTTGTTTTTCCAAGAGTGCCTGCTCCGCCCATTCGATCAGCAAGGACCATGACCAATACTTGCACGTTGGAGGCGGGCGACTCTACATAGCGAATCATAAATTAATCACTATGCGGTCGTTGAGAAAGAGAGACTTACTGGATTGCTGATGTCAGCACACTTGATGAGAGCCTGGCAAAGTAATAGTCGCGTCTGACTATCCACCTCTTCTGTCGCCTTGCCGAGGTTGTTGTCATCGTCCACATTGGAATTAAGACGAAGAGCTAAATCTTCAAATTTAGGCAGCCACTGAAAATGTACGCTCATATCTGTTGAGAGGATAGTTTTCACCAAAAGACTCCTAAACTCGGTCCCAGTTCCTTTGGATGGTATTTCTAGTGGACCGCTGCGATATGCTGATGCCGATTTCTTCAGCATCGGCCATGGAGGTAAGGAAGCCTGTGAGGTTGGCTCCCGTATAATTTCTGAATCATTCTGTTTGAGTTCTGGGGAGGCATCGCGGTTAACAATGCCAGGGTCAGACTCAGTGCGCGCCCGTGACTGCATAGCTGATATGAAAGGACTTTGAAGAGTCGGTAAAGATGGCGTGTGATCGAGTAGATGTGCCATTCCATGCTTTCGCATGACGTGAAGTAATAAAGTGCAGTGCAGCTTCTCGAGGACCGAAGAATCATCGAAGAGCTCTGCAAGAGGAGCTTTGGCATTTCTCTAGAGGGTTGTAAGCACGGGATTGGAGAAGGATGAGATGACAAGGACTCACCATGAATGCGTTGGTCACTCCAGGATGGCCTATATCGTGCCCTATGGCTGCAACGAAGAGCGCGAATAGATCTTCATTCCGGAGGGCGCGTTGCAGGAGGGTACCGCCTGGTCGGGGCCTACGCCAAAACTTCTGACATGGTGGAGAGGGAGCACCAATGTCTTCGGCAGGCGGAGCGCCGCCTTGCGACGTTATCACGATGGCGTCCTCTCGTTCAAGAAGAATTTCAACACTGGGGATACATCCAGCGTGGAAAAGGTAATAGTAAATAGCCTGGAGAACGTCGAATGCGTGCTGGAAGTTGTGGTATGATGTCTGCTTGCGGTATATTTTGGACACGCGAGCAAGGAAAGGGAGGACGGAGGCTGCAAACATCGTTAGTTAGGCGATGAGTAGAGAGACAAGATCTAGATAATGAGCTCACGAAATGTCAGGCCGATATCCTCCTCCATCCCCTCTATGGTCCAAAGCAGCTCGAAGAGCAATGTAGTGCATTCGAGGACTTCCTCAAACGGGAGATGAGATGCATCAAAGTGCCAAGTGGCAAGCTTTCGAATATAAGTTTCCCTTTGTTCGCGCATTTCCGAAGAAGGGCGAGACGTTATGCTGGTCGCGGGATGCGCCTGGTCGATAATGCTATGGGTCTGATGGCGCATCGCTATGACGAGCTCTGCAACTTCGAGAGAGCCAGGGAGGGCCTCTGCGTACTCTGACCAGCCGCCATAGCCACGACCAGACCCGCTACCTTCGAGGTCGTTGATGACTAGATTGAGCCCACCAGTATCAACGCTTCGCCTACGCAAGGTTGTAGATAAGCCATGCGTAGGCTGCAAGGTAGCTTGAGAAGCAGACGACGAAGACGAGGAGGAAGTAGAAAGTGAGGGGGAAGTGGGGGAGTGGTTCATTTTGCCCTGAAGAAAGTGAGGATGTTGGTGGGCTATAAGTGGTTTTGCACGTGGGCGCTCCCCCAGGTCGCGTGGTTTGCAGAAACAAAAACAGACTCCGCGGCCCCTTGCAGATTCCGCTACCTGTCAAATCAAATTCCTCGGTATACGCAGCAGTCGAACAAATAGATGCGACGGCATCCTTATGAACCGGTCTCGGAAGCTGCGCTTTGAGTATAGTGCCATTTTGGCCAATCATCGAGCGAGTCGTTGCACAGGTTTTCTGATCTCCGTCGATAGCGTAGCGGCATCGGATAATCAAGGGCAGCCGCGATGAACATCTAATATCCATTATTTGATGATGTGCACTTCTGGATCAAAAAAGCACAGCAAAAGTCGGACGGAGTGCCCTTTGCAGACTTGTTCGCACGTCCTCTCGGACCTCACGGAGGGACCCAGAGCCAGATAGATATTCGTTTAGCACTTGTGCGTGGGCAACCCTCATGCCCAGCGTCAGCGTCAGCTCGTTATCTCAAACATGAGTTTCACATTGCCAGCCCCGCCAATTTAGACGTCGGACTGTCCTGTTTCAGGATCGCTGCTCAAATGCTGTGTCATGATGATAGAAAGCATATGTCACCCAAATTAGCGTGCACCGTCTTGTCGGACAAATGTCTTCTGAAGATCCGTTCCCATTCCGTGGTATAATTCTTCTGCTTGATAGGCTCACAGGAAATTCCCTGTTGACTCTCACAGCGATTTCGCACGCAAACGCGAGTCAAAATTTTCATTTCCATATCTTGACATATACAGTCTTATCCGCGCACTGCCTCTGTCGGGTTGTGATGGCCACGACTTCGACGAATTCCTGGAGGTGCCACCTGCTTCTTTCAAAGGCAGGTCCTCATTATTATCGCTAAGGTTGACTCTTGTTGCGTGATCTTGTTGCGCCTAATGCCCCTATCATTTTTTTGGTATTGCTTTTGGTCGACACCCCATCCCAATTCATGTTGCCTCCGAATATATGCGCAAGGTTCATCATCTGCCGATATTATAGGCGTGCCACATCAAGGTTGAAACTTTCTATTTAAAATACATCAGCCGCAATAGACTTTAACTAAGGGCAGTTTTATCTCACACAATCCACGT
Organism: Gomphus sp. MG54; assembly: GCA_003314385.1. Classification (NCBI taxonomy): domain Eukaryota; kingdom Fungi; phylum Basidiomycota; class Agaricomycetes; order Gomphales; family Gomphaceae; genus Gomphus; species Gomphus sp. MG54. Next base: position 4,873 of record QLPG01001442.1, on the reverse strand, counting down.
CACTCCAACAATATCTGGAGCCCTTAATCCTCCTGAAACAGTTGAACCCGAGAGATAGATATTATCAACATGATAGCAATCTCGAGTATAATTGCACGTTGTCATTACACACCTCTTTGGGTATGGTGTGGAGTCACCCTGCCGAATTGATTAAGTTGCCATCTGAATGCAAACCTACTTGGACATGATCCTCTCAATATCGTGAATGGGGATGCTTTCTATTGACATAACCGAATTCTGGAATTCTTTGGGATGCCAGTCTACTTTGAGCATTAAGGCTAATGACAATTAGATTAATTAAGAATCTGACATAGGAGATCCCGACGTGCACGGACAAGTCTTCTGTCACGGCTTCCGCATTAGAAACTGCCCACAGAGTCGGGTGCGGCAGGTTACATTCGGGGATATGCAAGTCCCTTGAACGGTCCTTCCCAACCCCCTTTCGGTCGATCGTTTTGAATGCTAACAGTCATTCAGATATTCCTAGGTACGAGAGCCGTCTATCATCGATGTCCCAATTAGTCCGAGCTTCAACAGACTGATTTCAGAGGCGGTTCAACCATTCCCCCGTCTGCAAATAACCTGGCTGGTAGTGGGTAGTTGTACCCGGCGTCCTACTCGCTTGGGGGTTGGGGAGATGACTGCTCCAAGTATTAGTCAAAATTTCATGGACTCGCCAATCAGATTCTGATGGTCCTTCGGTCCGACATAGGAAACTTTGTAAGATTTACTCTCACGATAAGGAAATCAACACAGAAGACGTAATTGAGTACGGAAAAGTCTTCTTTAAACTGGAGCGACGTGACCGAACGCGTCAGTCACAAAGGGGGTTCCCTTTGTAGCAACATAGGATCAGACAGAATAGAAATAAAGTTTTCTAAAGCTACAAGATGTACCTAAACCTTGAACGGAAGCCGCGGGTATACCCCAGACTCTACATCAAGGGCAGCCTAGAATCAGTGACAATGCAGATCTATAATCATGCCATTAATCCTCCGCCTCTTCAACGACGACACACCAAAACATGCTTTCGTCCTCGTCCTCTTCTAGGTCCTCCTCACTACCTTGACGCCGCTGTTGCCGATCCACACACACAAACCGGACGGGTTGGCCGTCCCAGTACTTCTTAAGATCAAAACTGATACCACCCGGAAGATTAAGGGCGAGCGAGGGAAACGAGAGGAAGCCGTAACAAAAGTCTGTCGTCAACACGTCCTATTACGGGGAAATCAGGACATTCAGTCTCATGTGACACACAGAAAAATAAACGGCAGTCACTTCAGGTCCAAATGTAATCTCGCATCTATTCTTGGCATTTGCAAAATACGTCCGTCGTTTTGAAGCCTTAGTTAATTGCGGCTCTTCACCTCCTTTCCCATAATCGTTTGCGTTATTGCATGCAGCACGACGCATCTCACCCACACGTTTGCACAGCAACTTTGTGTCGTCCTTGATAGAATTCGGTGGCGGTGGGGGAAATAGGGGTATATCTTGGGTTGATAACTCTGTGTGAACAAAGTGCGGCATCGTGGTGATGAGAGGAGAGCTGACGCCACCGACAATCAGTATCTATCCACTTCACACACGATTCAGGGCACGTCACGTACAGCGCCCAGGGCTTGGGTCCGCGGAGGTCATGCTCCAAGGTAGGATCTATAAAACTAAATGCATTGTGAACCTGTGATGAATTACATAACGACCAGGAACAAACTGCATGAATGAAAGAGCAGCACCAGAACCCCAGGGCAGCTTCAAGGGGCGATCAAAAGTGTTTCCAAAGAGGATATCGTCCGCGGAATGTGGGTGCAAAAACCTGCCTTCCCATGCACAACCGAAAACATATCGACAAAACAGGGCATGAGCATCGCAAACAAACTACCACTCGCCAATTCGCCACAAAGAGGCGAAAAAAGACGCTCAAAGACGCCACATGATGTCGGAGGGGCAACGAAAGAGTAAACATATTATAACAGCAACACTGACCCTGTACCTGTATGCTCCAAGTGATGCCCCTCCTGTCGTCACGTTCAAAGTACTCTGATTCGTCTGCACCCGGGAAACCCTTGATATGTACAACGACCTTTCCGGAGAAACGGTTTGACTGGATCGTATGCGGCTGTGCCGTGTTGACGAGGGCAGATATATCTGTCAGACGCGTAGGCGACGGGCCAGCGAGCACGCGAAGTCTAGGAGTAGGCGACGAGGTCATGAAGAGATGATGTGGTTAAGGGAAAGCGGTGGTGAAACCGCAGCCCGTTTGCATCATGGTGCTTCTCAACCGTTTGACCACTCCCACGGTCACTGTCACGTTGAGCGGCGTTCAACGTGACACCGAAGCCAGCCACAGTGTTTCTTTTTAATTTGAGTCAAAACGTAATCATCGAATTATCGACGTTCGATAAAACTATGGGACCTATATCCTATCTCCACTCCCCAGCCTCATTGAGACAGGGAAAACCTGGGCTGTGTTCTCGACTGAATGTACGGGTGCGTGGTGATCACTGAGCATTTACCATCGCGAGACCTTCCACAAGATGGTCTATCCAACGTACCTTTGTGCTCGTTGACCAAGTCTGTTCCCACTGACAATCAAAATATAGTCTTCTAGATGTGCTTAGTAGGTGAGTGGTAAAACGACTGAGGGGAAGCTTCATATCATCCTCTGTACTAAGTGCATGTGTAGCAGTAAGTGTGAATGTGGGATAGTAAGTCTAGATGTGTCCATGGGGATCTGAGAACAATAAGAATAGTATAGATGTGAAATATGATAATACATGTTTATTCATATGAGTGGATATAAGATACATGCCATATATCCCAACACAAACTACACCTAGGCCTTGAATGTCAGAAATAATTGTCCCTGTTGAGTGTGGAGAGTATAGGAAAGTTACTTGGTGAGTAACACAAGTCTATCAGGAGTGCTGAGATTTTGGAAGACTTTCCTAGGGGTTATAACTATACTGCAAGTGGTGCTTTGGGTGAACTAGTCACCCTTACAACACTCCCCCACAATTGAAGCACCTACAAGTATAAGGTGAGATGCCAGCATATAATGATGTTTTGTGGGAGTGTGTTAAGAATGTGGGCAAGTGAGATTCTTGTATAAGCTGAGCAAGGTTTGGAATAGGCTTGGCTTCAGCTTATATGCTGTACTATCCAGACCTCATAAAATCCCTAATTTCTGAGGGGGAAGTTTACAGAACTGAACAAGGTATCTTAGTCAATATTCTGACTACAGAACTACCATTTAACTTACACAGTTATATACTAGATTAGTATATAAAATAGTCATCTCAATTTCAAATACAAAAACAAGGGGATTCTGTTAAGAACTGGAGGGATGTAGTTGTAATAGTTCTAAGTAAATCTCCTAGTATTAAAACAATGGCAAGGCTTGTAGTAGGGTTTGGCTTCAATTTGTGTGTTATGCCCACCAGACTTCACTAGACTCTAATTTCATAATACCTAGAGTGGAGAAATGAGATGGCAGTGAACAAGGGAATCTTAGTCAATTTCTGACTGAAGAATAGACTGATGAACAGACAGATCTTATTCTGATTTCTTATCTATGAAGAGTCCATGTTGAAAGGAAATAAATTCCTATACTAGATGAGAATTACAAGGATAGAAAACAGAATAGGATATAAGTGCTCCAATAGTATTTTCAAGGTAGAACAGAATGATATTTATTATTCCATTGCCCAATAGAGCTACCATAAGAGAAATATAGCAACAGATCAAATAACAAAAATGAGTAATTGCTAAGTGGAATAAGTGGATCAGAAATATAAATGAAAACATAAAGATGAGGTGAATGAACTTATACTATAAATGGTTTTGCAAGCATATGGTGTGGCAGATGTAATAGAGTAGAGCACATGTGATGCCAAGTTGGAATAGATGATAAATGTGAGTGAGGCAGGATGAAACAAGGTCTAGAATATGTGGTTAGAATAGGCAATATGCTGAATGACCAAATATAATGAACAGAAATGTTGGAGAGTGGATCCTAATAGATTCCCAAATGGGAATTTGTCAGGGGATAACTGGTTTATTCTTTTTATTTCTTTTCCTTCTTTTATTTCCCTTGTTTGTTTTATTCCTACTGCTTTTGATACCTCTATAATTACTCTTTTATCTTCTTCATTCATTCCTTTACTATAAACCCCTTCTCTTTATCTTCCTTTCCTGACTGTGACATGTTTCCTATGTCACTGTCACAGGAGTTATATAGTCACTGCTTAGGTAAGGGGGTCCTCAGTTCTTTCCCTTTTGGGCCTCCCTTACCAGGTAAGCAGTACTCATGTATCTATCTAGTTAGTTCTTATATACTGATCTTTTAGACCTCTTGTAAAAGCATGTGTGTCAAGACACCTTTAATAAACAGAAGGTATTGAGGTTTTGGCTCAGTATAGTGAGCCAAGGCAGAGGTGACTTGGTTTCAATATATGTGCATTGTGTCTACTTATCTATCCTGTCACTCTATTTTAGAAGGATTGTTTGGTAGGGGGTCTAAGATTGGTAGGACTAAATATGATATATACTTAGAGATAGACAAGCATATGCTTAGCTTAGAACAGAGATACATACATGTAGATAAGCAGATTATATAGGAAATGGAAATGGGGATCACAGGCCATAGATATGTTGAGATGCACTGAAGTCCCCTTTTATGTTTCCATTTATGCATGACTGGTATTTGGCCAGATATGACTTGTTTTATGTATTATACCTTCGATGTTTTGAGCTGAGTTTGAATTTAGCTTACATAATAACACAGTTTTTCACTTCTGCGCTCCAACAGGTTATGGGCCCTGCACTTTATCTATAGACATCCACACAACACCACCTATTGTGTTTTGTACATATC
>QLPG01001441.1:0-14368 GCA_003314385.1 Gomphus sp. MG54 | reverse complement strand
TAAACATCACAAACAGGTGTAGGAAGGAATGGGAGATGAAGGCTGACTGGTAAATAAAGCATTGAATGATATTTAAGCCATATCAGCCACTGCTAAGATAAAATAAGCCAGTGTCTGATTTGATAGGCTTTCTATAGCCCAATCCTTGATATGCTGAGGAATATTGTGAATGTATTGTGTAGCAATGTAACCTGAGCAACTGTAACAATGACAATGGCCTTCATTAGTTGGATTGCACTAATAATAACCTTTTTCATCTTCCTGGAAGCTGTAACTAGTTGAGGAACCTGAAACATGACCATCAACAGCTTTCCATCATTCCACAGAAAATGTAAATCAGAGGGTTTGGATTTGATGTCAACAATGGAAGAAGATGCACTAATGTCAAGGCCACAATACAAGCTCCGATTTACTTGGTATTACTGACCAACCAACCAACCTTTACCCATACTATCCTCACTACCATGCGGTCTTAGCTCGGCATATCCGGTACACTATCTAGACTATTTCTCCCATCTATCCCTTCCACCTCTCACTATGCTCTCATTTCCCAACCATTTCTTTACCCATCCTCCCCCATGACACTTGACGTCTACTTATTATTTCAATCACCGCCCTATTGTTTTATCTTCAGCCATTCCTCCATTGTCTTATTCTCATTCACTGCTCCATTATTTTATTCTCAGCCATACTCTATTATTCTATTCTTGCCTACATTTCTTATTCTATTCTTGTTCACTATGAACAATGCCTCCACATGGTTTTTCATACCTTATTGTTCTCCATTTCCTATGCCACCCTATTCCACATCTTGCTTCTTAACCCATATAAGTAGCGGATGTATGTAGATAGTTCCTCACTCAGAATATCAACTTGGCTTAGACCCCCTCGCCCACCTTTCTCCTGTCCAAGTCCTTCGTTCAAGCCAATGCCCTCAGCACCTTTGCCAGTACCGCTCCTGTCTAAATAAGTGGCACACATAGAACAGCAGGGTGCAATGCACGAGCACATTGAAGCCTAGCCACCTCAAAAGGCCTATAGGATATTGACTGAATCATCAGTCTCACCAAGTCCTGACAACTAGTTAAAAATAACTTGATATCAGCAAGAGTTGGTTTGGCCTTGGCAGTGAGAAGGGAAATGCAAATGGTATCATAGGAGGATTAGTTAATGTGTCAGGATTTGTGTCAAGCTTTCCAGGATGGAACTAAATCATGAGGCTGAATTGAGATAGATATTCAGACCATCATATCTCTAAATTTTCAAATGTGGCCCAACTTATTTCCTGATGACAGACAAAAGGTCAATTACATGGTCTCTTACCTGGGGTGAATGGCATTGGAATGCTTCGAGCTTTATTTGAATGGCAACCCCAACATAGAACCCCATTGGGCAACTGACTTGGAATTATTTATCGACGAGCTACAAATCAATTTCTGTTCATTGGACAAACAAGCCAATACCAAAATTGCTTTCAAAAAGCTAACTATGCACCCCAATCATAAGGCTACATGGTTTTTTGTTGAATTTTACAGGCTTTCAGCTGTCATCAATTACAATAACAATACTCTCCTTTGGAAGGCATATATTGTCAGTAGGAATAAACTCAGATGAGTTTTACTGCTCAACACTACCCAAAAGTCTTGAGAGATATCTTTGGTCCAAGTCTGAGTAAGTACAAAGACGAGGGTTTCTAGATACAGACTCTACTAACCTTTGGTACAAGTCTGAGTAAGTACAAAGACAAGGAACCAAAGGTGCGCTTTTCTCATTACATAAGCGGGCGCCTAAACATCGGGTGAGAGAGAATAAAAACAAAATAAGAAAGAATATGAAAGAAGAAAAATAGTGGTGACACTTAGCATGCCCAACACCCCCCCCCCTAATGAGTCACTACTATTGAGTGACTAATTGGGCTCTTCAAGACCCATTACTCTTCAGTGGGCTTCAACTCTCATGCAATCGAGTGGTTTGGTAAGGAGGTCAGCTGCCATCTTGTTTGTAGGGACAAACTTAGGCATAATAGTTCCATTTTGAATCTCATCCCTAAGCCAAAAGTACCTCAGATCCAGGTGCTTCATTCTTCCATGATGCTCAGGGTTTTTTGATACTGATATGGCTGACTGATTATCCATTTGCAACACAGAGGGTGAATCAAACTTCTGGCCCAGCTCCATAAGAAACTGCTGGAACCAGATTAGTTCTTTTCCTGCATGAACCTCCGCTATGTATTCTGCTTCCCTCATTGAGAGCGCGACTACCGGTTGGAGTTTACTTGACCAACTCACAGCGCCAGTGCCAATCTTGATCAGGTATCCACTCGTCGACTTTCTGTTATCGACATTGCCACCATGATCTGAGTCGGAGTAGGTTAGAAATGGCTGCGTCAATGGATCGGGTGAAAAGGTGAGGTTGTGATTCATTGTTCCTTTTAAGTATCTGAAGATGTGCTTGACAGCCTTCCAATGAGCGAGTCCTGGGTTCTGGGTGAATCTGCATACCACCCCAACAGTGTATGCTATATTGGGACGAGTTGCAACGGCGAGGTACATTAGGGACCCAACCGCTGACGCATACGGTATGTGTTTCATTTGAGCTATTTCTTCCGGTGCAGTTGGTGACATGGCCTGAGAAAACTTGAGGCCAGGGTCCATGGGAGTAGTAACAGGTGCGCACTCATTCAAATTATATTTTTTAAGGATGTCGCTGACATATTGCCGCTGTGACAGGCAAAGACGGCGTTGTGTGCGGTTACACATAATTGCAATTCCAAGTAGCATAGTCGTCAGGCCCAAGTCCTGCAGTTTGAAGTGCATACCAAGCTCCTTCTTGATATTTGATATTGTCTGAGCAGAATTGGACACCAGCGTGAGGTCATCAACAAACACTGGTACTATAATGCATATATCACCATGGGTCCAGACGTAGGTACTCATATCAGATATGATCTGCTGGAAACCTAGACTCTGTAGGGCAGAGTCTAGTTTTTTGTTCCAGGCACGTGGTGATTGCTTGAGGCCATACAAAGACTTTAACAGTTTCCAAACAGAGTCAGGGCTGCCCTCATGAAAACCCTCAGGTTGTTTCATGTACACATCGGTGTCGATGTCTCCATTTAGAAAGGCGCTGGAGATGTCCAGCAACTCGCCCTCCAGATCGTCTATGGCTGCGATAGCTAGTATTGCTTGAAGGGCCGCGAATTTTGCGGTTGGTGCATAAGTTTCCATATAGTCTAGCCCTGGACGCTGACTATACCCCTTTGCGACCACTCGAGCCTTGTATCTTTCGATGCTCCCATCGGATTTACATTTGATTCGGAAGACCCACCATGAGCCAATGGCTTTTCTTCCTGCAGGCAAGCTGACTAACTCCCACACTCCATTGTCAACTAGGGCGTGTATTTCTTCCACTGCTGCTTCTAGGTATCGGTCTCCATCTGGTCGTTTCAATGCTTCAGCTAAGGTACGTGGCTCCAAATTACTAGCCTGTAGAACGTACTCAACGGCAGCTACTGGTGACAGAGTGGGTTGCTAAGACACTATATTAGTGTTATCCTCATGTCCTGTGTTGTTTCCAGTCTCTTCATCTGACTCTGGTACGTGTCTGTGAATTTTACTGTGGTCTATTTGCCAGAAAGCCACAGGTGGTTGTCTGATACATGTACTATGGTGTGGAAGAGAAAGAGATGGCCCAAGGGGTTTTTTTGACAGAGTTTCGTTATCTTCGATTGGGATCTCAATTTTTTCGGTTTCAATATTGGTATCAAATGAGGGTAACCTTGTACCTGGGAAGTTGAATTCATCAAACTTCGTGTCATTGCTAATAAGCATTTTGCATGTTTCTAGGTCATAGAATTTCCAGCCCTTGAAGCCGTTGGGGTAACCAATGAAGATGCACCTTCGCGTATGTGATCCAAGACTATTTCGTTGGTCCTTTTGAATGTGTACGTATGCTGTGCATCCCCAAACTCGAAAATGGTCTACTGATGGTTTTATTTTGTACCACGCTTGGAAGGGAGTCTTATTCTTTAATGGCCAGGTGGGGCTTCTATTCCATACATGCACAAAGGCCGCTAGTGCTTCACCCCAGAAGTTTGCGGGCAACCTTGATTCGGCCAGCATTGTTGTGACTGCCTCTCCTGCAGTTCTATTGGCACGTTCCGCATCACCATTTTGCTGCAGTGAGGCTCTGATGGTGTGTTGTCTTTCAATTCCGTTTCGTGATGTGAACTCCTCAAACTCGCTTGACATCCATTCCCCTCCTTTATCATCTCGAAGGCATTTGATTTTTAAGTTAAGTTGCATCTCAGCCCATACTTTAAATTGTTTGAATGCTGATAATGCCTCACTTTTCTCTTTTAGGAGATAAATTGCTTTGAATCACGTGTTGTCATCTATGAAGATGACCCAGTAGCAATAGCCGGAGTGGGTGCATACTGGTAAAGGGCCATGTAAGTCTGTGTGTATTAGGTCAAGGGGTTGTGACACTCTTGTGAGGGATGTTGGAAAGGCAGCGTGATGTTGCTTTCCAGCCAGGCATGGCTCACATAACCTTTTGGGAGCCTCCTTGGTGGTAAGTCTAATGCTATTTACCATATTCTTGTTGACCAGGAATTTCACAGCATCGGTATTGAGGTGGTTAAAATGGTGGTGCCAAAGTGTGAGGTCAAGGTGAGTTACATCTGCAGTGTTTGCATTTTCGTCTGGGACCACCGTGACACTGTTTAGTAGTGCGGTGTTGGTCTCATCTACTCGTGCAGTGAAATGGAGCTTATCATGTTGAATAAAGTCAATGGTATCCTTTGCAATTGTAACGGTAAAGTTCCTTTTTTGTGTGAGATAAAGAACGGACAGTAAATTGTTCCATAGTGCAGGGACATGTAATACACGAGTGAATTCAACACTTCTCAATCTCTGTCCATTTATCTCCGGGGCAAACTGCATGGACCCGACTCCGGTTGAATATATCATCTTGTTGTCAGTCAGTCGAATCGGAATGATTTCAGGTACGTAGTTTCTCAGCCATTGACGATATGGAGTCATATGAGCTGAGGCACCAGAGTCTGCAACCCATTGATAGTCAGATTTTGGTCCTGTGACAATGGACGGGGGTAATGTGATATGTGAGTGGAGTTTACTTGAATTTCCAGAGCATTCTGATGCAACGACCTCCGAGATCTCTTGTACATTCTGTGGAGTTGGTGTGCTTCCATTTGAGGTATTGTTTTGTTTTGGTATTTGTTGCATGGCTGACTGCCATTGTACCTCCTTTTTTGCATTTATGTATTTTGTGCAGAACTCCTGAGTGTGTCCCTTGAGTCTGCAAAAGCTGCACATCCTTGACAGCATCTGCCCTCGTGTTGGAACTGAGGTTCTAAGTGCTGTTAAAGAGGAATCTTCGCGATGCCTGCATTGAGCCTCTTCCATCATGAAGGCACTTTGTAACTTCACTTTATCAAGGTTGGTTAATAGGAGCATTGCTGAGATGGAGGACAAGTAGTCTTCTGGTAAGGCACGAATCATGGCCATACATGCGAGTTCCTGGTCCATTTGCTGTAGTGTAAATGGATCAGGACGTAGATTTTGTATCGCTATTATGGCTTGGTTGACCCTATTCATGAGTGAAGTCAGTGTTTCATCTGGCTTCATTAGGATTGAGAAGACATCATCGTATGCATTGAACCGTGTACCAGGACGTTTCTGGAGGTGGACTGATTCTAATTTTAGCCACATCTTGACCAGGTCCTCAGCGATGTCATTCAAGTGGACTCGTTGTTTGACCTGTACTCCGAGGAAAATATCTCCTGCTGCCATGGATGCATCATCATCCCACTCGAGCTTCTTCCCTTCATCTGTTGGTCTCTTTCTTTTCCCAATAACAAGAGACCATAGTTTCTTTTTTTGGAGGACCATGCACATTTCCCCTTTCCATTGAGGGTAATTGGCATTGTTCAACAGTGTGAGCCTGAAGGTTGAATTATCCAGGCTTGATGGTGTAGTGTCAATAGACATAATGAAATATGATGGGTCTTGTGTAGACTATAGTTGATGTGAGAACAGTATGAGCCCGGGGCCCATAACCTGTCAGTAGGAATAAACTCAGATGAGTTTTACTGCTCAACACTACCCAAAGAAGTCTTGAGAGATATCTTTGGTCCAAGTCTGAGTAAGTACAAAGACAAGGAACCAAAGGTGCGCTTTTCTCATTACATAAGCGGGTGCCTAAACATCCGGTGAGAGAGAATAAAAACAAAATAAGAAAGAATATGAAAGAAGAAAAAAAGAAGTAGAATTAAGAAGAAAAATAGTGGTAACACTTAGCATGCCCAACATATATGGCTCTACCAGAATGTCTCACAGACAGGCTATTCTACTTTGACAAACCACACAATCTCAATGACCTGCAAAATCTCATTCAATGGATCAATATGAGGTATTGGGAAAGGAAGGTGGAACAGGCTCAGGAGGGTAGTAGTGAGCCAAAGAAAGAATTAACATTGGAAAAGTCCGGCAACAAGTGCAATATGAACAAATGTGTTAAGAACACAAATGGCGATTCTTAAGTTTATATCTTGGTGAGGTTGAAACTGTAGGGAAATGAGCTCTAATATATCAGTGCAACTTGAGTAGGTGTACAAGGGACACACAGACTAAACAAAATAAACTCCTCAGTGTGGTCAAATACTGTGTTATTTAAAAGAAGCCTACTAAATAAAATAAACTACAAGTTGTGAGGGAAAGTATTTTACAATTATTTTGCTCACCTCCTCAGTGTGGCCAAACACTGAGGAGAAGAGAAATAGCAATGCACAGCAAGAGCATGCATATACTACTATACTCCTGGTGATGTCATACTTGACCAGGAGTGAAAAACAGCAAACAATGGAATGCACTGGTAACTTCCAGATGGAACCAAAATATGGTGTTTATATTGTTAGACATACAAAAATAATAGAGAAGGGCAAAGGAAAAAAATGATGAAAAATAAGAAAAAAATATTTGACATCTCCTAAGTTCTTTTGAGTCTTTTATTTATGTATTTATCTAAATATTTGGCTTGAATTTGTTGGAGGGGTATGTACCCAACATGCCCCCTCAAGCCTAATATAGACCTAACATTAGAGTGAGTGACTTTACTTTAGGGCTTGATAGTTTTTTAGTAAAGATATCTGCCAACATTTGATTGGTCGGTAGATAATTGAGAATGATAGTTTCATTCTTGATCATGTCATGAATGAAATATAGTTGTATGTTGAAATGTTTTATCTTCATGTGCTGTTGATTGCCATATGTAATCACAATCACAGGCTGATTATTGGAATAGATCTTGAGTGGAAATTGAATATGCTGAAATTTTTTGGATATGAAATGGTGGATCCAGAGGGTTTCTTTAGTGATGTGCATAAGTGCTGTGAATTTGGCTTCCATTAATGATAGCACTATGATGGATTGCTTCTGGCAACTCTGTCAGGCACTGTAAATGTGGACATTGCATTGGCCAAGTACTAGTGCAATAGTACCAACTTCACAATGCTGGTGGAGAATTGGCCAAGTCCAGTAGACCTATCGGAGTAGCTTGGCTTCAATGTACTCATGTATTGTGCCCTACTTTCCATGCATGCCACTAATTTCAGAGAGACAAAGAATTTGGAAGATTGCTGAGAATGTTGGCCCAAGTAAGTACTTCAGACAGGAGGAAGGAAGGAAAGAAGTGTATGCCAAGTTGATATCCAGAATGGGGAACTATCTACATCCATGTTCTACTTATATAGGTTAAGAAGCAAATGTGGAATCAGGATGGGGATAGAGGGAATGGTACAGGGCAGGAAGAGGGATACCATAGGGGTAGATGCATCAATGGAGGTGAGGGCAAGCAAGTGATTATAGAGTTGGGTATGACTAGAGATGAGGTGATGCACTCAGAAGAATGGTATGGGTGTGTGCGCATCTCAAAGAGCATGAGGAGCTGGTGGCATGAATGCATGTGAGAGTAAGCAAGTGATTGGCTATGCAAGCTATATACATGAAATACAGTGACTCACTCAAGTAGCTTGCACCAACATAGGCTCAATCCACTGCACATTGAAGCATGCCTCAAACATACTCTGTGCCGCATCTCTCAGCCACACTGTATGCATCCTCTCTACACTCCCTGTATTTGGCTCACTCGACTTGAAGAACATCAACACGGCAAGCCTTGCCAGGTGTCTAGCACACACTGTGGGCTTTCCTCAATCACACACAATGTGGCAACACCAGAACACTGCATGTCCTGACAGCCCCACATGTGGGGGTGTTGGGAGGTGGGGTGTATTGGTGTCACAGTGTTGTTCATGTAGTCAGGAGCATGGCCATGGTGAGAGGAAAGATGTTGGCATGTGCTAGATACAGCACATGTTTGTGTTGTGCACCCACCGTATGCCAAGGTCTTTCCTAAATGATGCATGATGCGGTGACACTAGCACACCACACATCCTGAGTATAGGGCAGTCAGGACATGCGGTGTAGAGTTGCTCTAGGTAATTAATACCTAAAAGCCTGCGCACACTGATCCTTTTCTCTGGTGGGGTCTAGTGCAGTTGTTTGGCACAGCTGGAATTGGTTCTGTGACTCGGCTATGTATGAACGAAAATAGAATGTAGCATGACTATGCATGACATGTGACGCAATGTGACCGTGACTGTGAGATGTCACATATGGGCTTGAGGTTGAACTTGGACTTGGACTTGAATACTAGAGTCTAGACTTCCTAGACTTAGTCATGACTTGGACTTGTAGACTGACTTAAGACTTTAACTTGTGAACTTGTTATTACAGAGGTGAGCTAGAGGCCTTTATATACAAAAACCAAGCAATGATGCAAAATGATGCGAGAGGTTGGCTATGTCAGTTGAATTACAAAGCACAAGAATAAGTATACAAAAGAGGAAACTATAGAGAAACTCTGGAGAAATGGTACAGCATTGAGGCTGCGTAAATAGGGGCTAGGGGCTATGATAGGGGGAGACTAATCAAAAAGGTAAGGATGATGAGTAACAATGAGAAAAGACTAACAGAATAGGAAACTTAAGGGGAAACATATAAAAGAACAATAAGGAAGTCTACCAATAAACATCTAACAACCTTGTCCACTACCCCTGAGGGGCCTTGAGATGAGTCAGGGGACTGAGTTATCTCAGAGTATTTCCAGGTCACAGGCAACATATCTTCCACAATTTCTCCAGTATCCAATCCAAGGATAGGGGTCTGGGAGTAGGAGGACTAATGGATATACAGTCATGGACTCTCATTTTGTGTTTAAGAGTGAGTCGAATGGAGTGGATAGGATAATCAGGATGGGATGGTGCCCTGAACTCTGCCTCATATTCCACTTTACTCCTATCACGATATGCTGGTCTAGACATCATTCCAAGAAATATGTATGGTTCTTGACTTTCTGGAAAATAGACTGCATCTCCTATCACATATGACTAAGTGTAGATTGGATAGGATCGTCTTCTGAGTGAGAAATGTACTGGTGGGAGTATGCAAAGATAATGATATATTAATGGTTCTGCCTGGATATGTGTGTCCTGGGTGTTGTAGTGTTGCATGAGAATGAGCTCTGAAGAAGACATGATAAAGAATTGGGAGTCTGAAGATTGGAGTGCTAAATAGAATGGTTGGCTGTGTGATGTGGTGACAGTGAAGGTGATATGGGATGAGCGCCATCAGAGTCTGATTTGGAACATGGTTGAGATTGTCTGCTTTACTGTCAGCAATGTATGGGTAGGCACCAGATAGGGTAGGTGGTAGGGGGAAGAAAAGAGACATGAGAGAGACACGATGGTTGAACCAGTCACATGACCAGGTGCCCTTTGCCCTGGGCTGGGGTGTGGGAATGGATTATATAAATGCTGACAAATTAGCTTATTTAAAAACACCCACAAGTGCCACAACTGAACTTGATATTCTATACTAGCTGTGCCCCACCCTTTGGGCAGAAGGGCACAGCAGGGTGGCTCCTGCCACAGTGTTATGGCCCATGCAGCCAAACAAACCCACATTGAACCCCACAACCACCTGCACCATTTCCGGGACCTTCCAATCGACCAAAGCCTGAATAACCAATTTCCGGATGTCCAACATACATTCCGAGGTTCCATGATTCCGAACCTCCAAAGACTCCGAAGTCAAGGTTCCGTTACCTTGATAACCGATGCGCAGGACCATCGCATACCTCACTCCCTTGTTCTCTCTTTTATATTGACCCCTTGTACTCCCTTTCTCCTTGTTTTATGACCGGCAAAGATAGTACAAGGATAGTCGCATGTATATAGTCTTCCAGTCGACTAGACTGTTCACTAGTATGAATATCAATTTAGTCTTCCACCAGTTTCCGATTCATTTCCGGTAAACTCCCATCTCCTTTCCAAAATTAGGGACAGACGATCGAGAAGGGCGTAACACATAAGTTGAAGCCAAGTCCCTTCGACCTTGAACACCTCAGTGACCAGATTGAACCATTCCGCGACCGACCCTAAGTTACCGGCACCTCCGCCTCCGTCTGTAGTCCGTCCAACTTCCGTCTTCAGCCCTCGGCCCCGTTTTGGACCCCCACGCTAACCCAAATACCCCTCTCGGAAGTACTAGCTAAGCGCCGACATGCGGACTTAACAGTATATTCGTACTCACACTCCTGATCGTCATTAAGCATGAGACCCATCACACATTCACAAGCCATGCAGACTATCACTCAGGTGTCTGCCCACCACGCATCCATCCCCCACGGACTGCCTGTCCCCAGACCAAGTTTCCAGATGCCTCAGACCCCAGTTTACCCTCCGGAGCCTCCCTCCGACTCCGGACGCTCTGACGCACATTTGAACTTGACCAACCTGTTCCTTGTGAACCACCCCCTGGCGATTCAACAATCATCACCATCGGAGATGCGGTCCAGCTCAGGACCACCCACAGCAGCGCCGACAGACTCGTCGATGCCCCCCTACGCACCACCACCTGTTGCACCACTCACCGTACCACCGTTTGCTGCACCACACCCACACCCCGTCGTCCAACCCCATGTTGCACCACCCACCGCAGCACTGCCACCTCCTATACAACCGGGAGGGGTCCCCGCCTTAGGACCCAACGCTGTGTCCCATCTCACTCAGGCCCCCGTCATGCTAGCAAGTAACTTAGCCAGCCCCAGAAGATCAGCTCCCCGCGCCACCAAGGTTCAGGATCCGGATACCTTCAATGGATTACAAGCCTCCCTAGTGCAATGTAAACTGAACTTCCGTGACCACCCTGATGCCTTCGACACCGAGAGCGCCAAGGTAACCTACATACTGTCGTACCTGACCAGTACCATCCTGGACTGGTTCGAACCAGCCCTCTCTACCCCCGACAAGCCAGACTGGCTCCATGACTATGAGGAGTTCGTGAACGAACTCAAAACCAACTTCGGCCCCCACGACCCAGAAGGAGAAGCCGAAGCAGACCTCGAGACCCTCCGTATATGCGATAATCAGCGCATCATGAAATATGTAGCCGATTTCAATCGACTAACCACCCACATTGTTAAGTCCGCGTGTCAGGCACTTAGCTAGTACTTCCGAAGGGGTTTTCCGGGTTAGTGCGAAGGTCCGTAACGGGGCCAAAGACCGAGACGGGAGTCGGACGGACTATGGGCGGGGACGGAGGTGCCGGAAACTTAGGGTAGGTCGCAGAATAGTTCAATCCGGTCACTGAGATGTTCGAGGTCGAAGGGACTTGGCTTCAACTTATGTGTTGCGCCCTCCTCGATCGTCTGTCCCTAATTTCAGAGAGGAGATGGGAGTTCACCGGAGTGAGTCAGAACTGGGTGGACTAAGATGATATTCGTACTGGCGAACAGTCTAGTCGACTGGGAGACTATATACATGTGACTATCTTTGTACTATCTTTTGCCGGTCATAAAACAAGGGAAAAGGAAGTACAAGGGGGTCAATATAAAAGAGAGAACAAGGGAGTGAGGTACGCGATAGTCCTGCGCGTCGGTTATCAAAGTATTGAGTCTCAGTCGGGGATGGACTCGGAGATGGTGTCTCGGTTGCGACGGGAACGGAAGCGGAAAGTGGACTCTGGGTCGGACTTGTTGGGAACGGAGATTACGGAAAACAATCCTTCGTCCTTTCGGTCGGAAAGGTCTCGGAATAAGGAGGGGTGGTTGTGGGGGTTAGTGTGGGTTGTTGAAGGTATGGGCTATAACAGTATCCCCCCACTAGGACTGAGCCCTCGAGGTCCTATGCTTGTCTTGCCGTGAATAGGGCGGAAAAGGACGTGGGAATGTTTTTTAGGCGTTTGTATGTAATGGGCATTCTCCGAGCGTCTGCTAGATCCTTTGTATATATAGGGTTTTCCTCATTGTTGTTTTCCTTTCTTTGACTGCCCTCCCCCCATGTTGGACTTCTTGCGGGATGTCACGGAGGATGTAACGGAGGTGATGCGTGTCCTGAAGGCTCAGTATGAGGAGCAAGTTAGTCGTCTGGAGGCGAAGCGGTCCCAGCAGGTGGAGGCCGCTCGGCAGGCTGAGGAGAAGCAGAAGGCTGAGCTGCAGAGGTTGGCGGAGGAAAAGCGGCTGAAGGAGGTGGAGGACCAGTGGCTGGAGGAGGTGGAGGAGCAGCGGCTGAAGGAGATAGAGGAGCAGCGGCTGAAGGAGGAGGAAGAAAAGGCTCGTGCCGTTGAACAAGAAGCGTTGCAACTGGAGCGCACCCTATCACCTGCGCTGGAAAATGAGAGTCCGGAGGAGGACGAGAATGAGCCGGATTTTGGGGAATCCGAGGATTCCGTGTCGGACCATCCTTCGTCTGTGGGTCAGGAAACCATCCCATCACCGTCCAGGGGGCGTTCCGGAGGTGAATGCCGTTTGGTGCCTGTGATCGGACCTGGTTCCGCTGCATTGAACGCGGATCGGAAACATCGGGAGCGTAAAGAGGAGGAGGTTCATATCTCCGTGGCGCAGAAGGACTTCGAGAATCAGATGGTCCGTAAGGCGCGGGAGGTCGGAAGGGAGGTGGGTCTCGGGCCCATAGAATCCAGTCGTCGGGCGTTGACTCAGTATCGCCCCGATTTGTACCAGACCGCCATTCCAGAGCACTTCCCGAATCTGAGGATGGGGGCCTGCGATATGTGTTGCAGGCGGAATAAGCCATGCGAGTGGACGATGTCGGCGAAGACCTGTGTCCCTTGCCGGGCCAGTCGGGTGCGGTGTGAGGTGGATGGAGTGCCGGTCGTACGAGGGGCGGTTATGAAGAAGCGGGGGGGGGAGAATGAGGACGTTCCTGAAGCATCTTCCTCTAAGAGGCCCAGGGTGGAAGTGGTGATTGCCCCTCCTCCGAAGGTTGGCTGCACGGAGATTGTGGCCGTCCTGGGATTGATCCAGGAGGCTCTGGTCGGTATGGATGCCCATCTTCGAGCCTTGGGAGCGGATGTTAAGAGGTTGTCCGATGCCTCTGAGATGCGGAACGCTATCCACACCGACAATTGGGACCGTCCGAAGTGGCATTGTCGGTGCGGTGGTGCTGCTCCGGTGGCGAGGGGTTAGATGGAGTCGGGTCTGGGCATGGTTGAAGTGACGCCCAAGGTGGGGCGGTCAGTCGATCCGGTCGACTCGGTGTTGGGGCCGGGTGAGGAAGGGAAGGGTAAGGGGTGGACTTGTTCCAGCAGTATGATCCTTCCAATCTGGATATCAATCATTCCTTGTTCTATGGTGACTAGTTGTAGTTATGTTTGAAATTAATAATGGTCATGGTCGGGATCGTGGTGGTCTTGGTCATGGTTGTCGTGATGTCGCTAGGACAGGTTTGGAAAGAACTCGGGGGTGTCCTGCAAAATGCAAGTTTGGTAGTAAATGTCAAGGCTTTCAATTGTCATGTTATCAACAAGGGTCTAGGCTAAGCAAAAGGATCTACATGTGGTACCGCCTGTCTAAGGGGTGGTACGGTTTTGGGGGTCACTATTTCCTGAGTGGAAATTTCTCGGGGTCAGATTGGAGCACTGCGGCTCGGGTACCAAGAGTCAGTTTGGATGTAGGCTAAACAATGTAGTACTCAATACCCTATCGATCGTTGGATCGCGGTGGGTGAGCGTGTGGTGTCCGGTAACTAGAATCTTTGACGGGTTTTCAGAGGGTCAGGGTCGAAACTTATTGATGGGGTCACAGTTTTTTCGGGAACTGAAGGGAGTGGATGCGTTGTTTATTTTGCTCCATGGGCGCTGTCGATTGTTCAATGCAAACGATTGGCACTGGAGTCGGGGGCCTATGTCTACCCTTCGGATTCCGAGGCATCCGATGCTTCGGGTTCCTCCTCGACTTCTTCTGCTATGGAGGCTGCGCGTCCTTGGGT
>QLPG01001439.1:0-10106 GCA_003314385.1 Gomphus sp. MG54 | reverse complement strand
GAGGGCTCGGTCCTAGTGGAGGGATACTGTTATGGCCCATGCCACCAAATAAACCCACATTGAACCCCACAACCACCCGCGCCATTTCCAGGACCTTTCCGATCACTCAAAGACTGAATAACCGATTTCCGGATGTCCGATACATCATTCCAAGGTTCTGTACATCCAAACCTCCAAAGACTCCGAAGTCAAGGTTCCGCTCCTTTGATCAATGACGCGCAGGATCATCATGTACCTCACTCCTTGTTCTTCATTTTATATTGCCCTTTGTACTCTCTTCCCCCCCTTGTCTTTACTCGGTAAAAGATAGTACAAGAACTAGATATATGTATATAAGTCACCAGTCTACTGGACTATTCACCAGTACGAATATCAACTTAATTCTGCATCGTAGTTTCCGATTAAGTTCCGGTAAACTTTCTGACTCTCTGAAATTAGGGACAGACAATCGAGGAGGGCGTAACACATAAGTTGAAGCCAAGTCCCTGCGACTTTGAACCACTCGTACCATCCTATACCGTAAACAGTCCCAAGACCCCTAGCATTCCTGACTTCCGTCTGCTCCGATTCCGACCCCAATCCCGACCCTTAAGTCCCCGCCCTCGGAATACGAATCCCCCCTTTGGAAACCACTCGGAACCCTCCAAAAACCCTTCCAGAAGTCTCTAGCTAAGCGCAGACACGTAAATTTAACAACTACTGTGCAAGTTGCCTATAATCCTACACTTGACTTGATACCTCTGGATTATGGGGACATACATTAAAACAGAGAGCTAATTTCTATCTACATGCAGAAAAAAGTATTTTCACCCCCCCTCCAGCTATATTGCTGGGCTCTCCACCACCTTATTTAAATACCTGTTCTACTAAGATAGAAACAATTGCCTATTCTTCTCTTGAAAATCTTGTTCTATCACATTTATATCATCTCTCATTGAGCAGAATATTATTGCCTTTATTGTTTATCATAAGGCCTGTTGATTATATCATAATCAAAGTATCCATTAGCTGATCACTAAAAGATTAAGAGTTTCAGCATTTCCCCATGGCTAAAGGAACACCTTCTATAGTTCATCCCAAACATGACATACATATATTTCAAGATATAAAGCCAAAACTAGAAAGAGATAACTGGATTTAATAGAAGAGGGAAACATTACAGAATGAGGTATATATGCTACTATCATAGGAAAAGACACACACCTCACATAGCCAGGCACAACAACTATACTTACAGATGAATGGAATGACAGAAATAACTTAGTATACAACCAAATGCTCCTCTATATCCCCAGAGATTTACAGGTGGCTATTGATACTACAGATATTGCCTATAATACTTGAAAAATCCTACTCAGGAAGTTCAAATCTGATAACCCTAGTAAAATCAGTATTATCAGGATAAGATATAAGAACTACCACATGCTTGAAGGCCAATCTGTTATCACATATCTCACAACCATGAGAGAATTCAGGAATTAGTTGAAGAAGATAGGAGCAGTCATAAAAGATTCTACTTATATAGAAACCATATTCAGACATATGCCAGAATCCTATAGGTCTATTTTACCAATGATCAGAATCATCACACACATCTTAATGAGATCAAAGAGAGAGTTGAAGCTTGTGAGCCAGATTTGATGGTCTTAGTGATTTCCGGTCAGGCAGCCATGTGTCTTTTCAATTCTTTCATTCATAGAATCAATATATCTCACATGTATCTTAGTTAGTGTGAGTTGTGAGATGAGTGAGATTATACCAGACTATACTTGGTTGGGAACTCATTACCTAGGAGATGAATGACAAGTGATCGGTCAAGTTTTCTCCTTAGTGTTTTACTCTACACTGAGGAGGTGAGCTACTTATGCAGTGTTTGTGTTACCTAATACTGAGTCGTCTTGTAGACTAAGTATACTAGACATAATATATTATTGTTTTACTCTACACTGAGGAGACTGACTGTACTAGTTATCATAGTTGTCAGAGCTGCCATATTACCCTCCCTACTGTACTATATACCTGGAGCTATTGCAAGAAATTTTGCATATTATCTCAAAAGATTATGGGCCCTACAAGTGATTCCAACACTGTCTGTAGCTCAAACAAAGGCTACCAGGTCACACATGCTTAGCCAGTGATGGCTTAAATTGGACAACTTAGAAAAGGCAGACACTCACTGCCTTATCAGTATATAAGGGGGATAAAACAACATAGTAAAGGACTTGCCAGGAAGCGACCAGCAATCCCAATCTATCCTAACAGCCACTCACTTTGTTATAGCCTATACCACCAAACAAACCCACATTAAGCACCACAACCACCCGCACCGTTTCCGGGACCCATCCGATCATCCAAAGCCTGCATAACAGATTTCCAGAGGTCCGACATACATTCCAAGGTTCCGATTCCAAAGACTCCGAAGTCAAGGTTCTGCTACTTTGATAACCGATGCACAGGACCGTCGCGTACCTCACTCCCTTGTTCTCTCTCTTATATTGACCCCTTGTACTCCCTTTCTCCTTGTTTTATGACAGGCAAAGATAGTACAAGGATAGTCACATGTATATAGCCTTCCAGTCAACTGGACTATTCGCCAGTATGAATATTGACTTAGTTTGCATCGTAGTTTCTGATTAGTTTCCAGTAAGCTTCCCAACTCTCCGAAATTAGGGACAGACGATCGAGGAGGGAGCAACACATAAGTTGAAGCCAAGTCCCTGTGACCTCGAACCACTCGTACCACCCTATACCAGACAGCCCCCAGACTCCTGGTGTTCCGACTTCCATTTCCGATTCCGATTCCGATCTGCTCCAAACCCTTTCCCCACCTTCGGAATATGAACTTCCCCCTCGGAACCCTAACGGAAACCCCCCGACCCCTTCTGGAAGTCTCCAGTCGAGTGCCAGCACGTGGACTTAACACACTTGCTAGTAAAGAACTTGAGCAACTTGAGGTTTTGGAGCAATGTTAGGATGGGTATGATCAGAGAGAGGGCATAATTAAGGTGTTAAGAATACTAGTGGTGAGGTTCTTAAGTAAAACTTGGCAAGGTTTGGAGTAGGGCTTGGCTTTAGCTTTTGTGCATGCCATCCAGATCTCATTGAATCCCTAACTTCAGAGTGTCCAAAGTTTCAGCTCATACACAACATGAGCAAGAGAGACATTAACCCAGGGTTTTACTGGAAGGTGCTCCCAGATGGAACCTTGGAAGCCAAGTGGCTTCTAGCAAGGTGATCTAACTAATTTTGTACCAATTGTAAAAAATACAAAAATCCATGCTTGCACAGGGTTGTAGAAAGAGTGGCAGATATCAAGGCCTGTATCTGGTATGCATAGCAGGTAATTGGCTGTAGCATATCTTGGCAAGGTAAGGGTACCTAAGGTTTGGGTGCTTTGAAGTGGAGAGGGGCAGAGAAGGACAAAGGAATGGGAAAACAAAAGGTGATTATCTTAGATTTAGATGAGGAGTATGGCGGGCAGATGAGCAAGGTGAGGAGCATGTGGGGTACATATATACACTCTACCCCTGAGAGTATCAATCACAATATTCTTTTGTTTTTCAGCAATTTTGGTGTCAACCTGTGCAGAATTGATTTTTAAAAATATCCTGATTTTATTTGATGTCTTGAAAGCTGAGGTGGGTCTAGGGGGTGTGGAATTTTTGGAGTTCTAGTGAGTTTGGTTCCAGGGTCCATTAAGGTCGTCTTGGGAGGCAAGGTCCTAGTTGAAGATCTGGCAGGTGTTCCTAGTAGTGGGTTTGGCCATGGGTTATTTTCCAAATTTCTTGTTACTTTTGGTGTGTCCAGAGTCAGATTTAGGCCCATCCTGCTGATTGTTCAATGTTTAGGATGTGGGTGTTTGTGGAGAGGGGTCTGTTTGAGCCAGTTTTAGCTTCTTTTTGGACAGGCTGTGATTATGTTAGCCTGGTTTTTCTCGTCATTTTTTGAGTCCGACAATCTGGTTGTGCTTTCTGTGAGATGCCCAGTGACTATGGGATATTAACTTCTGTCTCCTATCACCCCTCTTGACACGACGAAATGGAGCGGCATTTTACTCCATCAATAGCATATCGAGTATAACATTGAAGTCACTCTGGAGGACATCGCGAAGCATTCTCAAGCGACTGCTTAATTTTTGTACAAAGTGGAGTAGCACATCACAAAGGTCAGCCATTAGTGTACGAAACTGAAATTTCTGCGAACAAAATAAACCGTACAACCTTCTTCAAGAAGTTCGACTGACTTGTCAGAGTGACATGATAGAATTGCAAAGGAGCTGCAGCCGCGTGGGGAACACGATCACTACCGTATGTCAGAGACCACTGGCGTGACGACGAATCCAAACCTTGCTGAAGAACAGAGATCGATGAGAATGCAATACAACCGCCACTGGAGTGTCTTTCGGTACAGTAAAACGATGGCTTTCGGGTCATCGAGTCGACCGGTCCGGAGATTCAAATCTAGTCCATAGGGGGCAGGCAAATTGTCGAGCAAGAAAGATTCATTAAGATGGAATGCAAAAAGCTCGAGTGCTTGTCTGCTTATCAGAATGTTCTCACTCAAGTCTTCGTGAACTCGATCGCTTAAATCGTGTTGCTATGACGTTACCAAGCTTATGAGTGACTTGAATCGATCTGTATGGGATGCGGGTAGCAGACCTAGTGCCTGTCGGGGCAATGTAAATACCTCCAGGAGGTCTTCAGACGTCGCCGCAGGGCTATGGCAAAGCTATCGGGGAACAGATATCGACCAAGATTGGCACAAGCTTCCAACTTTATCATCTCCCTGCTCACCTTTGTCTCAAATAAATTAGGTTAGTGTCATGAATATTCAGGTATAACATACAACTTAAGAGCTTTCCTTGCGTATCATGTCCAGTCTTCTTGTTCTGAATTGTTGCACCTCTGAAGGTTGAAATTCAGCAGAAGGAAGTACATTCTGCAGACGGTATCCCACTATAAGTTACGTTGACGAGTTGCACAGTATGAAACCGCGCTATGCTGACATGTTCGTCATTAAATAAACCTATAAATCCTCAGGGCTGCTTTAGATCGAATAACTTCTTTGTGATAATTTAAGGGTCGATCTGCGGACGCATATGTTGTTCAGGAGGCGGAAAAAGAAGGGTCATTGCGTAAATTGGATGAAATGGCATGGCCAAGTCTGGCGATGGTGGCAACAGAAAGGCAAAGGTTTAAGTTCCGCAAGAGAAGAGCACCGAATATAAGGAATACATAAACACTGTGCATATGTCCGAAGAGAATAACGTTATGAATAGATTGGACTGGGAAGCAAGTTTTATAGATAAAACACATAATGTGAGAGGAGCGGAGACGAGGTATTCTGATGAGCGGAGTCTTGAAATTAACATTGCTGGCATGTTCCAGGAGATATGTGGAGAAAGCAATTTCAGGGTATGTTCCAAGCCTCCAAGAAAGGGGAGTAAGAGGGGCCAAGAATATAGGAACCATAGTTACCTGGACGAATTAGTGGGATAGGGGAGATGTGTGGCTGCTTCCCAAGAAGGTAACACTACCAATCTGGAGGGGGATTTTTGGAATAGTTTGACCCGCATCTGTGCATTGGTTGCCATGTCACATTCTTCATCTGTCTGCACTGAGCGGTTACCTCCACTTAAGCCAAAGAGTTTCTTTTTCCGCCATCCTTGATCAGCACCACCGAAACTTCAACAAGGATTCGGCGCGGGATTTTCAGAAAAGAAGGCAGGGTGCAGGATGGGGCAGGCGAGGATGTTTAGGTTTCAGGAAGAAGTGATGCAGGGTATACGTGGAGGATCAGACGCCGAACGCGGAGAAGTATTAGACCTGCTATAGCATCGATGGAGTATATTTGGAAAATATGAAAATGAAAGTGATAACCTCACAATTCTATTTCATTAATTTCAGCCACGGACATACCTTTACTTCTCTCAACTCTAATTAATTGTAATTGTCCGAATAATTCAACCAGCAATCTATGCATTGGTTTCCATGTAACAATAGTCACACATGCTTTGTAATTCCTCACTCATTGCAAAAGGAGTGAGGAATTCCAAAGCATGTAGGAACCATAGTCACCTGGACGAATTAGTGGGAGAGGGGAGATGTATGGTTGCTTATCAAGAAGGTAACACTACCAATCTGGGAGGGGGATGGTTGGAATAATTCGACCCGCACCTGTGCATTGGTTGCCATGTCACATTTCTCATCTCTCTGCAACGAGCCATTACCTCCACTTGAGCCAAACAGTTGCTTTTTCCGCCGGCCTTAATCAGCACCACCGAAACTTCAACAAGGATTCGGCGCGGGAGTTGCTGGAAAGCAGGCAGGGAGTAAGATGTCTGGAGAAGGTGCATGCGAGGATGTTTGGGGTATCAGGAAGAAGTGGTGCAGGGTATATGTGCAAGAGCAGACGTCGAACGCGGAGAAGTATTGGTGTTCCCAATTTCTCCTTCACATATGCTTGGTGCTTTCCAAGTAAAGAGGGTTGCAATTTCACATTTCCAGGTTTGTATACACCGTGTACGTTCCCGAATGCAGCTGCAATACTGAAGTTGGGGGATACCTGAACAGAGACACATTGATGAGCAGCTAAAATCCCGATGGGGAATATGATGTACCTGGCTAAGAGTCGAGTAGACATCCCAGATTTCCTCGGGTTGTGTGTAGAGAGCTGCGTTGTCGACCCCAGTGTGATCAACACCATCTTCTTCACCACCAGTAATGCTAGAGAACACTCGTTTTAATACTATATTCGATTCCAATAAATGTCATAACCGCACCAATCTCCATTTCGAGCCACATGTTCAGAGGAGCAAGCTTCTCGAAATATTTTTTACAGATAGCAATGTTCCATGTGGGAGCTGAGAGATAGTGAGAAAACATACATCCGAAAGGATCAATTAAGCACCTGAAGCACCTGAACAAGGGAACTCCATGCTCCTTGAAATGGGCCAGCATCGGCCTCAAGCAGCCCAACGAACCATGGAAGGAGTTTCTTGGCGCAGTGATCGGTGTGTAATACGACAGGACTATCAGTCAAGGCGTCAAAACTCGCTAAGGACGAAACGGAACGTACGGAGAGCCGCGGGCAATGCAGCAGACAGACACTCACATGCCATAGCTATTTGCTACCGTCCTCACATGTTTCGCGGCGGCAACAGCACCGAGGATACTAGCTTCCTGGTTGGAATTGGATAAACCTTTCCCAGCAAAGTAGGCGGAGCCTCCTTGGGAGGCTTGGATGAACATAGGCGATTTGATGTCACGGGCAGCCTCGAGAACAGCGTTCGCGGTAGACGAAGAGGTCATGTTCTAGGAAGACCATGAAGCAGAGCAAACGAAACAAATTCAATACTGCTCACGATAGCCTGTACAGCACAAATCGATGTGAGCCAAGTGTAATTACTAACTTTGATAACAGTGAGTAGAGACATACTGGAATGGCAAACTATGGTTCTGGTTTGGATTCCGGTAGTGAGTGTGTTGGTCCCGGGGTAGACAGAGAACGTTTGAAGGGGTTGGCATTGGGAACTTATGGGCTCGTACGTGGAGGTAGAGCCGGCGTGGTGGCTGACCCTGTGGCTGGTTCATTATGGTGACGAGGTGGCGGAGGAGGCGCATATTTTGCTGAAAGGGGTTGACGGGTTGTAGGTTCTTTAGGTGTGGCTGGCTCGGGATTGGCTTAAATGGAGCTCTATAAGCTATATAGAGTATATAGCTCATCAACATCATTCACCTTGGACAAATACGAGAGATTCTTCAACTGGGGCACCGGACTGCGCATGACATACAAGTCTCAGTACAGCGAAGAACTGTCCCCCCGTCAGGATATCTTGCGGACCTAAGTCTGGGGAGAAATTCTTCAAAATCTTTAGAGCAAGCGATAATATCAGAACAGTCAACTGCAACCACAATGAGGACCTACCCGATCTATCACAGCACGATCAACACCAGCGCCGTAGCGGCCACGAATCCAACCTCTTGCCTCGCGGACGCCAAGCGTAACGTCTTCCCAATCGGTCCCTGAAATAGGACCAGTGAGTTCCCCGAGAGAGCTGGTGAATTATGAGTATTCTGCATCTGAAAGTGCAGAGACATGGAGGGTGAGTGGACGACGTGTTGTTCGTGACATTGGAAGTCTGGACAAAGATGTGTGAACCTCATGAGCCTCGAGGTGGTTCATTGTGGGTTGTTATGGGTTACAACTGCACCACTCTGGCCACACTCGGCTCAGAAATCAATATACCATAATAGGAAATCGTATATAATGTTTTACTGCGTGATAGCCATTGAATTTAGTCTCAGGATGCTCTGAATATGACCAAATTCCAATTTCTTCCACATCTGCGCTGGATCCTCAATCACATCAATTCTTTATGAGTGTTGTATGATCTATAGTAGTCTTATTGCCTTGTTAGAGTAGTTCATGACAAGTTGCACATGTTTCAGTTGATGTTGAACAGTAATAATTCTAGTAACTCATAGTTGCTCAATGCTTTGCACCTAATGCTCTAATGGAAATATTCATAATTATTAGAAGTAGTTGCATGATATATGAAATACACGGGATGCTGTTTGAGAACGTGCGATGTAAAAATGTTTCGATAAGCCGCATTAGTACCCTTTTTCTCAATATGACACTGTCAAAAATTGAACAAGTCAGACTATGATGCAAGTGATGTGAGAATATAAACAAGATAAATTGAAATGGGAGGTTGTGTTCACCTTAGTTGGTAAATGCAAATACAACTAAGGAAGAACAAACATATTGGTATTGCAGACCAGAGCAATAGAGATTTGCACCATGTGCCATTTCACATACCCAACTATGGTAAGTGTTCAGGTGAAAAGAATGGCTAGACCAGGATTTAAACCAGGGGCTAGAGCATATATAGCTATGGTGTTAACCACTACACTATCTCATCCACATGGGTAACTTTTTGGGGTGACTGATTGAATGAAGACAGTGTGTCTATTCAATTTGAGTATAGAGCTTTGGTAGTTATCAGATTGTCAGTACTATCCATAGAGCTCTGTTTGTATATTGTCTTAGAAAGAAAGACTTCTTCTACTTAGAGGTATCAATAGTATGCGGAATTAGACAATCCAACAGTAAGGCCACCAATTTTGGCTTGGCAACCACCGTTGCGTTACAGCTGCACCTTGCGTGATTGTTGGCCTCACAAGATTATGTGTATGTGATCAAAACCGAGGGTGTCGTGATGTGTGTAAATCGTCAATACATCTTTGTAATGCAACCCCCAGTCGTACTAAGTTGTGCTACTGATATACAGGATTGAGATCAACTATGACAATTCGACCCGAATCATATCCAAGGCACGCTTTGGAGGTAGAGAAGGTGTGTGTTCGGAAATCGCGGAATTCAGGGGGAATCCAACAGGATTTCAGTGGCGGGTCAGTGAGAATCCAGTCCTTTCCCCGCGAGATGGAGATCTGGGGCTCCATAGGGGAAAAGACATGAAAGTTCCCGGGGAGGACATGAGTGGCCTTGCTTCCATCTGAGAATAGGAAGGATGCATATTCAGGTATTTGTGTCAAATTACCAGTGCTAGTGTCCCATACAAGGACTGACTCGTCCCGCCTTGAGCTAGAAATGATGTGTGTGCCATCAGATGAGAACGTCACCACATCTAGATGTGTCGTCGAGGAAAGCTCTATCATGCGGTCAGTCGGATGCCATATCACCATCGTGCTATACTCCATGCCTACGACGAGACGTGATCCGTCACAGGAGAATGCGACAGAGTTCACACCCAAACCGTAATCGGATAGATGCTCTATTTTCCCGGTAGTTGAATTCCATATCTGGACGAAGCCGTCGGAACAGCCAGACGCAACACGTCTCCCATCAGGAGAGAATGCAACTGACGTCACATGATTTGAATGTGCCTTCAGTTGGTGGAGTTTCTTTCCAGTCGCTGTCTTCCAGAGAATGATTGACTTGTCGTCTGATCCGGACACGAGGTATTTTCCATCATTCGAGAAAGCAATGGACAGGACTGCTGAGTGACCCTCGAGGGCACGCTCTATCTTCCCAGTGGTGGCATTCCACACCAAAATGGTCTTGTTATCCGATCTAGACAC
>QLPG01001434.1:0-14722 GCA_003314385.1 Gomphus sp. MG54 | reverse complement strand
CTTTGTCCTTTCGGTCGGAAAGGTCTCGGAATAAGGAGGGGTGGTTGTGGGGGTTGTTGAAGGTATGGGCTATAACAGCTATTGTTTTTATTGTTTTAGTGGCAGCATTGTTCTTACCTTTTGAGTGGTTCCCTTGTTTTTATTCTTGAATCATGCCATTGTTCTAATTCCCTATATATACAAATTTCCTAAAGACAAATCACTTCAGATCTTCATGAAGAAGTCTGAAGGGAGCATTATTTATTACATTTTTAACATCATATTCTGACTTAGTTTAATTCTTGGTAGTTTCTCTATATAGGTATTTATTGTGTAATAGAGATCTTTGCGAAGAAGTCTGAATTTATGTGTTTAGCATTTAACACACAGATACATGGCAAATGTGCCTAATCAGTGTTTGTTTGTTGCACAGTTTGTGCTTTGACCAAACCAATTCACACAGATATTGAATACAGTAACAGTAGGATGTGGGGAAAAATATGTGACAAGAAATGTTATTTTTCACTACACCCAGATGGCCCTCCATTCCTCCTCCAGGCTTGAAACACTTGTCTATAGTGTGCCCAACTCATCAACAAACTGGGTTTGAGGATGTATGGAACTACATGTTCCCTTCAGCTGCATTGTGGTGAGTGCCTGGGTCATTTGGGAGGTTTGCTTTCTGTGTCATGCCAGGGTTGCATCATGTATGGTAGGCCTTGCTATAATCTCTGAAGAAGTTTTGAGCCCATATAGTGTGCTGATATAGATTGCCCACTTGCTGGGCATAGATCCCAGGAGGATAGTATGAAACTCAGAGTCTATATTCTTACTCCCTTGTCCTGTTGCTTTTTCTCAAGCTTTCCAGAGCATAGCAAAGTGGACAGTCAGGTCAGCCCCATCTACATGTTGTATTGAGCATAGGGCATTCTCGGCATTTAGAAGGCTGATGTCTGAAACGGTGTCATATATTATGCAGAGTACTTTCTAGGCCACTGTCAAGTCCACGTACCGAGACCCATCCGCCAGCAGTGCCGACCGAGCAATTACTCTATATCCACGACCAAGTGCCCGCGTTGCCCGCATAACACTTGGTGTGCCAGTCCCGGCTCGGCACATTTGCCATCCGCACTCCTCGGCTTGTTTTCACCTCGGGACTCCCTGTCCTTGTATTATCCTCGGATGCGACCCACTGTTTTATATCCGGCCACTCCTTATTGTCCCCTTTCGAGTCACGATCCTATTATACTGTCTTTTATTGTTCTATCCCCGCTTTGCATTCCTTGTTCTAATTTTGTTCGTTGTGGACAACAACCACATTGCTCTGCATACCTTGTTGTCCCACATTCCTTATTCCACATGTCGCTTCTTAACCTATATAAGTAGGACATGGATGTACATACTTCCTCATTCTGGGTATCGACTAGGCTTAGGCCCTTCTACCTTCTTCTCTTCTGTTAAGTCCTCAACTCGGGCCGGCATCTTCAGCATCCCCCTGAGTATCTGTCTGTCGCAAATACAGTGGCACGCATGGCAAGTAGGGCGCAACGCACGAGTACGTTGAAGCCAATGCCACTACTCTTGGCCTGCAGGACTTGGCCATAGTCCACCCGACCTTTTGACAACACCCTTCGGCAGTACCAAAGTCCGTCAGTATCCGGCTCCTGACAGCCACCTGCATTGATTTAATTCCAAACCAAGAGGGTTCTTAACATTTAGTGTGATCATGCTTTTGGCATAGGCATCCTGTTGGATCCACTCATCTAGAGTCAGTGTCATAGAACCCCAATAACTTGTTGGGTTTGTTGCGGTCAGTATGTTCGGTTTCAGAATAGTTCCATCAAAATAGCCATTCATGTCACAAGCATTGGCTGAAGACATGATGGTTTCTTTCTAGGAGTACCATTTGTTTCCATTAAATCATTTGTCAGTAGTGAGCTAGAAGAGTGCTGGTTGTGTGGACATATTTATGGTTCAAGAGTTCAGGTCTGGATAGTTTCCATTCTGTGAGTATTGTGTCATTCTTTGTTTAGCAGCTAGGGGCAGGGCCCATAACCTGTAACAAATATAATATCTCAGTCCACGTGAAGTGAGTAAATCGACTATAATTCAACAGTAGTACCTGTAACAAATATAATATCTACCTGAACTGATCAGTATGCTAAATAACTGAGCACAAGCTAAAAGTGGTAACTGTCAAGTACATGTACCGAGTATCGGGTAACTCAGCAGTGCCGACCAAACAATCAGTCTAATTCTATGGGCAAGTGACCAAGCTAGACATAAGTCACTTGGTACATTGGTCTTGGGTTGGCACATTCATCATCCACATTCCCCATTCCTATCCATCATTCACTCTTCCCCCATTCATTATCCATTAATCCCCACCCCACTTACTCTTTATTTCTTAGCCCATCACCCTTTGGGACATTCCTTATTGTTTTATCCTCAGCCATGACCCTATTGTTTTATATTCGGTCATTTTCTATTATCTTATTTTCATTGTTCTATTTTCATTTACATTCCTTTATTCTATTCTTGACCACTCAGGATAATACTTCCACATGGTCTTCATACCTTATTGTTCTCCATTGCTTATACCACCCTGATTCCACATCTCACTTCTTAACCTATATAAGTAGTGAATATATGTAGATAGTTCCTTGTTCTGAATATTGACTAGGTTTATGCCTTCCTGTCTTCCTTTCTCCTGTCTGAAGTCCCTTACTCATGCCAGCACACTCGGCACTCTCCTGTGTATTACATCTGTTCCAAATTAGTGGCATGCATGGAAAGTAGGGTGCAATGCACAAGTACATTGAAGCCAAGCCACTCTGATCGGTCTGCAGAACTTGGCCTATTCTCACCCACATCATGAAGTCAGCACTATTGCATAGTGCTCGGCCCATGCATTGTTGGTATTCCCAGTGCCTAACAGTAACATACCTCAGTTGACACATAGTGAGTAAATTGACTGAGGTATGGAGTACTAGAATGCATATACTTATAGTGAATTGAACAATAAGGAAAAAGAACAATGGATGGAAAAAGAACAATGGACAGAAAAAGAACAATGGAGAAAATGTCTTATTGTCTCCCCAATCTGTATAAGCCTTCGTTTACAACACCCTCCCACCCCCTTTTTTTTCTTATAAAAAAGGCTTGAGTTTGCTTACTGTTGAATTTGTCACCATGATGTCAATTACTGTAATCATTGCATGATTGGCAATTTCACATGCTTGATGGTGGATCAGACACCCATGTTTGGACCATAGCAGCTTTGCAACTGAGTTGGAACAGAGACATTTAGAATGAGATGATGTTTATCTTCTTCAGCGCTATAAAGATGTTGCCAATGTTAAATTCACACTTGTGCTATTCTTTTGGGTGCTTCAATTTTACATAATTTTACCACTCCAGTTCTATCCAAATAATCATATTTTCAAAACCTAAGACCTCAATCATATGTTCTTTCTTCAACATTGTCAAGCTTCGGTTACTGTCACGACCATACATCATGCTTTGACTTACTCGGCAATACCGACCAACCGACCCCCATTCACATCATTCCACATCATACAGTTTCGGTTTGGTACACCTGGTTTATCACCTGGTTCATTATCCTTTTCCCCAACCCCTATTCCTTATCATCCCTACACTCCTTTTCTTTCCCCCTCACTCGTTTACCCATGGGACATTCACTATTCCCTGCCACTCACTCGCGGCCCTATTGTTTTATTCTCGGCCATTCCTTATTGTTCTATTTCTTTCCCACAATCTCACCGCTTATATTTCATTGTCTTACCCTCTCATTATTCTATTCTAATTGTTGTGGACTATACCTCCACATGGTCTTCATACCTTATTCTTTTTTCCATGTCTTATGCCACCCTTATTCCACATTCCACCTCTCAGCCTATATAAGTAGTTGATATGTGTACATAGTTCCTCAGTCTGAGTATCAACTAGGCTTACGCCTCCCTACTCTCCTCCTTCTGTTCAGAAGTCCTTACTCAGGCCAATATCCTCGGCATTCACCTGAGTATCTGTTCTCGTTACAAGTTAGTGGCATGTACAAGAGGCAGGGTGCAACGCACGAGTATGTTGAAGCCAAGCCACCCTGACCGGCCTGCAAGACTTGGCCGGTTCTGATAGTACCCTCGGTGTTTTTAGTACCTTAATGGCTAGTTGGCTAGTGGTATGGGGGGCAAAAACTATATTTTTATAATTCCATTTTTTGTACTATAAGTTTTTGGTATTTTATATAGAATGGAAAATGATGTGTATTGTTGAAAACTTCATGGAGTGAAGATAGAAGCTGGCCCAATGTGGCCATGCATGTGGTGCATCCATACATATGTAGGCAAAAGGTACC
The DNA here is from genome assembly GCA_003314385.1 of Gomphus sp. MG54. Lineage (NCBI taxonomy): Eukaryota > Fungi > Basidiomycota > Agaricomycetes > Gomphales > Gomphaceae > Gomphus > Gomphus sp. MG54. The sequence goes on along the minus strand of QLPG01001434.1, from coordinate 10,368 downwards.
TCCTCAAGATGGGCACAGGTGCAATCAGCTGGTCCAGCAAACTTCAAACCATAGTAGCCCTCTCCACCACTGAGACAGAATTTATTGCTGCTGTTCATGCTGGAAAGGAGGTGGTCTGGTTCTGGCAGTTCCTTGGTGAACTTGGGTATACATTTGATTCACCCTCTACCCTTCACATTGACAACCAATTTGCAATCTCTGTTGCCAAAAACCCTGAACACCATGGTCAGATGAAACACCTTGATTTGAGGTTCTTCTGGCTTTGTGATGAAGTTGCAGGTGGCACACTGAGTCCTCTCTTCATTCCCACCACTGACATGGCTGCTGATCTACTCACCAAGCCATTGGAGTGAGTTAAAATGGAGAGGTGTAGGAAACTGATGGGGATTGAAAAGTGTATTTGAGTATTGCAGTGGTAACTCATCAGGAGGGGGGGGGGGTGTTGGGTCATGATTTTATTCCCCTGCATTTGTGTTTTGCACTTGCATCTTTGTTTCTCTTTTGTGCTTTTCACTTTTGCATTTGTGTTCTCTGGTGCTTAAAATAAGTGCCCATAACGACGCACCATTGCACACCTTTGGGTCTTGTCTTTAGCATCCATATTGACAAGCCCCAAAGGTTAGTAGTTACTCTGTTATATACTTGTCTTTAGCATCCATATTGACAAGCCCCAAAGGCCATTGTTGCTCTCTGTGTGTGACAGTTAAGAGTCTCTAGACCTTCCCTGCCAACAGCAAGATCACCAAGTTATTGAATGATTGACGGGCATTTTAATCAACCCACACCACATGGTCACCATGTGGATCAATTGCGCCACTGATCATGCATGATCACTAACATCAGACCGGCAGGATTGATCCACTGCATCACCAAACTGTCCGACCAATGCCAAAAACTATATAATCCATTGTCTCATATACTGTCGATCGCGGCTATCTAGGTGTCATCCCACTTCCGATCAAATCCAGGGGTCAGGGTGATCTAGTGTACACACAGTCGGCGAGAGTTGAATAAGTACATCCCAACAGACAACATTCTTGATGGTTTATCATTTATCCTTGATGGTGTTGCACAGGTTTTCAAGATTATATCAAACCAGATCCATCTCAGAGTGGACTGGATTATCCGCCTCATGCTAGTCTGGGTTCTTTATATTCTGCTCAGGTATGATCACGAAGAGCAGACAAATATGACCAGATCTGGTCAGGAGTGGGATGGAGGTATTACTATTTACGCCAAATGATCACCAAGAATTAGATCACTCGATCAATCTCCGAGGTGTATAGCCACACATGAGATTGAGTAGAGATCACATTATGTTCAGTAACTTTCATGTTGCTTTCTATGTATGACGCAAGTTTGATCGACTAGTATATCCTTATTGGCCGGTGTGGCACATCAGTGACATAATGTTAACCATATTTCTAACCGCCGATAATGAGATTTGAGGACAAGATTTAGCAATATTTATTACATTTACATAAAGAGGTACCGAGAATTAGATGAGGAGGCTCCTAGGAGCAGGGAGATAATATTCTCATCACCCATAAGTAATGCAGCTTGCAGTGCACTCCCATAGTATCCGCCTTGCATAAATGGATCTGCTCCCTTGTCCAGTAGTAAGCGAACAATATTCTTATGAGCTGATGCCAATGCTGCCTGCAGTGCACTGCCATAGTATCCTCCCTGGATGTTGACATCTGCTCCTAGATTCAAAAGGAACCGAACCATGTCCTCGTCCCCTGTTGATGATGCCAAGTAAAGCGGGGAGCCAACCTGTCCTTGCTGCATGTTTATGTCCGCTCCGTTCTCGACCAGCAAGTGAGCGATATTACTGTGACGCATCATCAAAGCCATCTGCAACGCATTCCCGCGTGTCCCCCCCTGCAATTTCACCTGCGCTCCCTGCTCTATCAGCAAGGATACGATAATTTGATGACCCATGAATGACGCTGCTTGTAGTGCGGTACCGTAGTATCCTCCCAGCATATTGACGTCCACCTTCGTGTCTAGCAGCAAGCGGACAATGCTCTCATGACCTGCTGTCGATGCTGCCTGAAGTGCGCTACCAAACTGTCCCCCCTGCTTGTTCACATCCGTGCCCAGATCGATTAGCAGTCGAACCATAGCTTCGTCGCCTGTTGACGATGCCCAGTATAGTGCAGAGCCATCCTGTCCTCCCTGAAAGTTTAGGTCGGCACCCTTTTAGCGAACAATGTCTTTGTGACATTTTCTAGATGCCACCTGCAACGCACTGCCGTAACACCCTCCGACGATGTTCACCAGGGCTCCCAGATCCAGGAGGAGTCGAACCATATCTTTGTGCCCCAGTAACGCTGCTGTGTACAACGCAGAACCATTCTTTTCGTTTATGTCGGCACCTTTCTCGACCAGCAAGCGAACAACGTTCTCGTGAAGTTCGGTCGATGCCGCCTGTAGCGCGCTGCCATATTCTTCCTGTATGTTGACATCGGCTCCCAAATCGAGGAGGAGTCGAACCATGTCCTCGTCCCCCGAAGATGCCGCGAAGTACAGGGCAGAACCATCCCGTTCGTTTATATCAGCGCCCTTCTCAACCAGCAAGCGAACAATGTTCTCATGGAGTCCTGTAGATGCCGCCTGCAGTGCACTGCCATATTCTCCTCCCTGTAGGTTGACATCTGCTCCCAGATCGAGGAGGAGTCGAACCATGTTCTCGTCCCCCAATGATGCCGCCCAGTAAAGCAAAAAACCTTCCTGTTCGTTTACATCGGCGCCCTTCTTGACCAGGAAGCGAACAATGTTCTCGTCGAAGTTTTTCGCTGCCGCCTGCAGCGCACTGCCATACTCTCCTCCCTGAAGGTTCACATCCGCACCCCGGTCGATCAACAAGCGCACGATGCTCTTGTGACGTGTTGCCGATGCCGCCTGAAGCGCACTGCCGTACTTCCCTCCCGCCAAGTTCACATTCGCACCCCGGTCGATCAACAAGCGCACGATGCTCTTATGATGTGTTGCCGATGCCGCCTGAAGCGCACTGCCGTACTTCCCTCCGGCCAAGTTCACATCTGTTCCCTGGTCTAGCAGCAAACGCACGATGCTCTCGTGACCTCTGTGTGAAGCGGCTTGCAGCGCACTGTCGTAATCTCCGCCATGCAGGTTCACCTCTGCTCCCCGGTCGATTAACAAGCGCACAACACTTTCGTGACCCCAGCGCGATGCCTCGTGTAGCGCACTGCCATTGAATCCTCCCTGCGCATTCACATTCGCTCCCTCGTCTATCAACAAGCGCGCGACACTCTCGTGATCCCCCAATGATGCCCATTGCAACGCACTGCGTTTCTCTCCATCCTGTATGTTCACATGCGCTCCCTTGTCTAGCAACAGCCGCACGATGCTTTCGTGACCACGGTACGACGCCGCTCCTAGCGCACTGCCGCACCATCCTCCTTGCTTGTTTACTTCCACCCCCATCTCAATAAACAAAATAACGGTGTCCCCGTGACCCCAATACGACGCCGCATGGAGCACATTGCCGTAGAACCCGCCTTGTATGTTCAGATCCAATAGAGCTCCTTTGTCTAGAAGCAGCCGAACAATATTTTCATTACCGCCCGCTAACGCCGCCTGCAATGCACTGCCATAGCATCCTCCCTCCATACTCACATCCGCTCCTCGGTCTATTAAAAAACGTGCTATGCTTTCGTGACCGCCGTAGGACGCCGCCTGCAGTGCAGTGTCATAAAATCCCCCCCGCATGTCCACACATGCACCATGCTCCAGAAGCAAGCAAGCAATCCTCTCATGACCGTTTTCTGAAGCCTGTTGGAGTGCAGTGCCCCAACCCTCATCGTTTGCATTCACGTCTGCTGAATTTTCGAGCAGCAAGCGAACAATGCTCTCATACCCATTGCCCGACGCCACCTGCAGTGCTCTGCCATAGAATCCTCCTGGCAGGTTCACATCCGCCCCAAACTTTATCAACAGCCGGATGATATCCTCGTGACCATGAAACGATGCCGCATGCAGTGCCCCGCCAAATGTTGAATCAGCTTCACATCTATTCACATCCGAACCACCCTCCAAGAGAGTTTCAGTTGTTCTTCTCAATCCAGCCAAGGACGTGTAATAAAGAGGAGCGCATCTCACACCTGCATATTCCAACTCATCGTCTCCTTCATCCGGATTGTAAAATGACAGCCAGTTCGCATATACGGCATCCTGGGATTGCAAAAGCTCCATTATTAGTCGATGCAGAGCATCTGAGTCGCTATTATCTTCCCAAACATGGCTCATCCAGTGCTCCGCTGCATACCAACAGAGTGGATGTGATGTAAAAGAGAATGCAGATCCAGGCTGCGTGAATTGTAGCAGGTAGGCGAGACATGTCTTAGCAATGGTCGTGTCGGTCATTTTCTGGTTGAACGAATAGAATGACAGATTGGCATTTTGCTGGCGGAGGTAGTCTGAGATCAGGTATTCTCGGACCGAAAAATGAGCGAGTTTGAGTGTGGCACGGTCAGTGATGAGAGTCCAGTACGAGTCAACGTGCCTGCCAGAGGTTATTATAGTCTCTTCCTCGTCATCCGGTTGTTCAGTAGACCCTTCATCATCACTCCCAACATCTGGGACAGTAATAGCGACCAAACTGGAGCATATATTTACGATTTGTCGAGGAACAAACGGTCGTCGATCCGGGTCAAATAGAATCCCATCTTCTGCGTCAGGATCTGTGGCGAGCACTTCGACCCCCTCTCGCACTGAAATCACTTCAACAGAAAATGAAAGCCATCGCAGCAACCGAACAGCAGATCTCCTATCTTCTTCATCGATATTCAACAGAATCCGGTCATAGGTCTCGTACAGGGTCTTCGGGAGGGACTTGACCGCTTTCTTTAGCTGGGCAGGAGAACGGCACCTTTGAAGCACGTCCAACTGACAACTAACCCATCGGAACCTTTCAGTGATGTCAGTAAAAATTTGAAAATAGGTGTGTGGATCACATTACATTCCATGCGCACCCTCGGTCAAAACGGTCTCGACCAATTTCTTGTCCTCTTTAGAATACACCTGGAACTCGTCATCATGATCCAATGTTTTGGACACGTGCTGCCGAATGTCCTCATCAACAGAAATTGTATCCATTGTCACCTCGTGTGAGATGAGATTCTTCAGCCCTCTGCCAATGTCATATTCCTCACGACTAGTCACCAGTAGGTGTAATGTACCTATTTCCCAGCCGTGGATTTCTCTCAGGAGCTTCAGGAGTCCATGACGATCCTGGAATTCATCTAGCGCATCGAAGATGATAAACACATGACCAAAGCTCCTGATAATAGATTTCAAGGTTGAAATCCACTCTTCAATAGTCAGGAATCGACGTCTCTCTGCAGTTTCAGAGAAGAGCCTCTCCAATCCGTCAGGGGTGCTTGGACATTGCAAAGAGAGTTGCTCAATGAGAGACTTGAGTATGTCAGATTGATGTATATTCTTCGCGTGGAATTCAAAATAAAAATAACCATAAGCAAGCAAGGGGTTCGTCCGGCAATGACTGTAAATCTCCTCGATGATTGTAGAGCTGAATCGTCGACGTGTTAGCATAATTCACTAACAACGGACTCTACTCGCCATAGGATAGTTTTCCCGGCGCCAGCTGCATCAGTAAGCTGCAAACAATTATCTCAAGGAAAAGCTTAGAAACGTACGCATTCCATGAAGCCATAGGAACGAGTTGCTCCTCCGTTTCCACTCCTCGAATTGAGCTCCGTGCACAAACCACAATCCTGTGCTTTCTCGTCGCTCCCTGAGAGCACTAGCATGCTTTAATCGCTGGTCAGGTGCTTCCAGCCAATCATATATGTTCTGCCGACCTCCATCTGCAAGACATGTCAACAGAGGGTTGGTAAGTATCAAGAAAAATATGGCGCTACGAGGTTTGGACAGTCACACTTACCAATAGTCCTGTTGTGGTTGATGACACTGCGAAAAGTGACATTCCCTCCAGCACCTGGCACAACAGATGTGGATTAACGCGGGGCTCTTGGATTTTCAACATTGGACAAAGAGACGTACTCAGGTTCACATTGGAAAGAGTGGTGTGAATGAATGGTGACGTCATCGGTCGAGCGTGAGCTGAAATAGAGTGCCTCGATGTCTTTTCCACAAGTTAAGTTGCGCAGGGATGGTAGGTGTGAATGAGAGTTTATGTACTCGCAGACGCACAGCCTTCCAAAGCGGCATCAGAACCCCAGTCCCCGATAACCAACAACAACCGCAAACGATCCTTGTGCGCTTTCGCTGGTTTGCCGTACATAAGGCCCACGCGATATTTACATCCGTACATACGGTGAGACAAAGTGTCCCAGGCTTCCCTGGTCTGGATGGATGCGATGGATGGCAAGGAACGGAGGAAAGCAATGACAAGGGTTACAGTGGGAATGAAAAGGGGAAACTGAAGAGTCAAAACATTTTAATAGGAGAGAGGAAATGATCACAAATGGTTGGAGTGGGAGAATCATTGATGAGAAGAGCAAGTGAAACCCGTTCGCATGCCCGACATTTCGCGTTTCAAGAAGACCCATAAGAGACATTTCAGAGAAAATCATAAATCAAGGTCACATCAGAAGCAAGCCCAAATTAGAACGAGAGACCTAGAGACCGACACCAGCGAGATGTTGGTGCAATAGTATGATAGCAGAAGACACCGGCCAAAAGCAGAACACATACCGATGCCTGATAAATGTGACTCTAGCGCATCTGAGATCCGATGCTTGGCATTAGAAGTGTTGCCAGTACAAGTGAACATCGATTGAACAAGCTATCAGTCAATCAAGCAAGATATAAGTCAACACTAAGAATCAATCTATTGGGAACAATGGAGGATGTTGTGCCCAAGGTAAATGGGACAAGTGAGAAAAAGCACCCAGAAATTAGGGAGGAAACACAGCAGTGCCAACTTTGAGCAGGATGAGAAACACAGGGAGAATGATGCTTATTCCATTATTTCCTCTAATCTATTTCCACATATTCATCCTCATTCCTCTCCTCCTCTTCCTTCCTCCCCTCCTCTTCCTTCCTCTCCTCATCCCACAAAACATCCCTCAACCCCTCCAATTGCGGGTTTCCCGATAAATCAGGTTCCCTCTCAAGAAGGAGCTGCATCGCATCCTCCATCCGATGCAACCTCCCCTCTATCTGCCTCAATCTGACCATCCCGTCTGTCTTCCTCGTCCGCTTCCGTCCTGACCCCATAGCCAGCGGTAGCTCTCCCGCTCGGTTTCTGGGTACAGGCCCATTTCGGCCTTTTACTCGGGGGCTCTACCACCCCATCAGCACCCTCCATCGAGTCCCAAACCATTGGGCTGATCTCGTCCTGGGCCAATTTGTTTTTGCGCTACGAGAAATATGTCAATCAGCAAGAATCAAAGAAGCTGTATTACCACTCACCTGTGCATCTCCTCCCCATCCTCGCATACTTGGCCCCTTGCTGGGCCCCGCCTCTGCACTCCTACCCCTTTTCCACCCATTGACCTTCAGGACCACCGAGGTTCCGGGCAGAACCCTTTGACGGGACCAACCTAAAAAAGCTCAAAGGTTTTATTTTTCTCTGTAGGATGAACTTTCAAACACAGCCCAATTTGTTTCCTGACTATAGGCAGAAGGTCAATTACATGGTCTCCTATCTGAAGGGAACGGCCTTGGAATGTTTTGAGCCTTTGTCAGGTCTCAGTACTGCCGATGGTGCTGTCAGAATTGGCCAAGTCCTGCAGGCCAGTTGAAGTGGCTTGGCTTCAACGTACTCGTGCGTTGTACCCTGCCTCCTGTGCGTGCCACTAACTTGTAATGGAAAAATATACTCAGGCGGATGCTGAGGGTGTCAGCCTGAGTAAGGACTTCTGAACAGAAGGAGGAGAGTAGAGAGGTGTAAACCTAGTTGATACTCAGACTGAGTGTCAAGCTTCGGGTACTGACAGACTTCGGTACTGCCAAGGGGTGTTGGTAAAAGGTCGGGCAGACTATGGCCAAGTCCTGCAGGCCAAGAGTAGTGGCATTGGCTTCAACATACTCGTGCATTGCACCCTACTTGCCATGCATGCCACTGAATTTGCAACAGACAGATACTCGGGGGGATGCTGATGATGCCGGCCTGAGTTGAGGACTTAACAGAAGAGAAGAAGGTAGAAGGGCCTAAGCCTAGTCGATACCCAGAATGAGGAAATATGTACATGCATGTCCTACTTATATAGGTTAAGAAGCGACATGTGGAATAAGGAATGTGGGACAATAAGGTATGCAGAGCATGTGGTCATTGTCTACAATGAATAAAATTAGAACAAAGAATGCAAAGCGGGGATAAGACAATAAAGGACAGGATAATAGAATGTGCCCTAGTACAATAGGAAATGCCTGATTGTAAAACAAGGCCATAACCGAAGATAACACAAGGGCAGGACATCCCGAGGTGAGGCGGACCGAGGAGTGAGGAGTAGGCGTAGGAATGAGGGGTGTGACCGATATGTGCATCTGGCCAAGAACAACTCATTGAATGGTTCGTACTTGGTTACTAATGGAGTATTTAGTCGGTACCGCCGAGTTATTGGATCCTCGGTACGTGTACTTGACAGGTATTGTCCACAGTGATTAGAATAGAATAATGCGAGGGGAAGACAATGAAGTATAAGCAGGTGAGATTGTGAGAAAGAATAGAACAATAAGGAATGGCCAAGAATAAAACAATAGGGCCACGGGTAAGTGGCAAAGAGTAGTGAATGTCCTGAGGGTAAGCAAGTGAGGGGAAGGACAGGGAGTGTAGGGATGATAATGAATAGGGAATTGGGGAAAGGATAATGAACCAGGTGATGAACCGGGTGTACCGAACCGAAACCGTGCACCATGGTGTGGTATGAGTAAGGGTCGGTCGGTCGGTACTGCCGAGTAAGTCAGAGCACGGTGTGTGGTCGTGACAGCCTTACCTGACCGACAACCCCAACATGGAACCTTGTTAGATGAGTGACTTAGAGCCATTCATCGACGAGCTGCAAATTAACCTTGGCTCATGGGATAAACAAGCTGACACAAAGCTTGCCCTTGAGAAGCCTCCTATGTAGGATAATGCAACTAGGTTTTTTGTAGAATTTTACAGGCTCTCAGCTCTTATAGATTATAATGACACTTCTCTCCTCTGTAAGGGATATATGGCTCTGCCAAAATGCATCAAAGATAGCCCCCCTCATCCAATTCAACAAACCCCACATCCTTGATAACCTGTGAACCTTTGTTCAAAGGATCAACATGAGGTATTGGGAACAAAAGGCAGAACAAGCTCAGGAGAGTAGTAATGAGCTGAAGAAAGATTCAAAATCAGACAAGTCACACAACAGATCCACCTCAGACAACCACCAGACAGGTAACAGCAATAATAACAGTAGCAACAAGGACAACTCAAACAAATTGAAGGGCAAGGACAATAAAACTCCAATAAAACACCTCAGCCAAACCATGCCAAGTATGCTAAAAACCTCAGCAAGGATGGCAAGCTCCTCCTAAAGGAATGATAGAGATGCATGGATAACAACTGGTGTCTCCTTTATGCCACCAGTGATCATAAAGTCACCAAATGCCCTAAAGCCACCAAGGCCCATGTTACTATGACCCCTGATACCACTTCCACAACAACTGATGCCTCGGATACCAAAGCTGAGGAATCAGCCAAGGTGCCCAAAAACTAGTCTGCCATCCATCAGTCTCTAAGCACACAGACAGTTGTGTTGACTTAGCAAGTGCCAGTAGTGAGGTTACGATCAATGCTTTTATTCCTTTTCCTTTTCTTTAATAATTATTCTATTCTCTATTTTGTTGCTGAACTCCTTAGAAGTTCCTCTTGCATGCTTGATTGATTCAGGTTCCACTCATAGTTTTATTAAATTTTCTTATCCCTGGGAAAACAAATAAAGTCCCTGTTACTTCTATTTTGTTTCCCAATTTCCCTTAAAAATCTTCATTGGCACTACTAATTTGGTCATCACTAAATCTGTAGATATACCTACTAGATTTCTGTCCACCCATCCATATGTCACATCACTAGATTTGTCAGTTGGTAATATTTGGTCACAACTTGCTCACCCACTGCAATCCATTGATTGAAAAGGTATTGAACAGTACTACATTCCAAAATACTACTAACATCTTTAGGTACATCCCAACAGCCTTGGTTCAGCTGGCATCTGCAAATTTGCAATTGGGTCATCTGTGTTTATCAAAGCTTGATTCTTCTATATAAGTTGGCCCTCTAAAAAGCTGGCAGAGAACTTTATCATCCCCTTTGAGGTAATCTGTCAAGTCCACGTACCGAGGTCCCGGATATTCGCCAGTGCCGACCAAACAACCATC
>QLPG01001433.1:0-37986 GCA_003314385.1 Gomphus sp. MG54 | reverse complement strand
ATTGCCATCCTCTATAGCAGAATACTTTTTTTTCAATTTTTTTTTTCGACGGCAAAAATTTTTGTGTTTGTGACCATGACGGTCACATCACGTGACCTTAGCGGAAACCGTTTGTCCCCTACCTTATCACTTTGGTGGGATGACCTGTATCACATCAACGGGGCTCCCGTCGTTGTCGTCGGCTACGACATCACTCATAAGGTGCACAAACTTATGTATATTTGTACCATTTTCAAGTGGAATTTGACCCCAGGGTTAGTTAACCTGTCGTCATTGTCATTGATGGTAGCACCAGTGATGGCCACCAAGAAATGAACAGAATTATACCAAATAAAACAGTGCCTGGTATTAGAATGTAGCGTTTAGGACTGCAGAGCTAGAATATGGACACATCCACATCAACATCAACATCCACATATGATCCACACTCCACACTCCACTCCTGTTGCCTCAGTGCCACTCCCATGTAGTATAAATACTATAGTTGGCTCAGTCTCCCCTCAGTTGAGTTACAACTACATACCTGAGGTGAGAATCACACCCTAAACTATCTACTGGATATACGCTCACTCATTTTTGTCTCATAGTTACTCCTCTAGATCCATAAATGTTATGAGCTTCCCATCTATGCTTTAAACACGACATTTACAGCATGACAGGAATCAAATTAGCAGAAAAGAATTATTAACATAATTCCTGCCAATGGATGGCTCTTGTGGTTCAGAAATGCAAATAGGTCCTCTGAGGCTAAAGCGTCTGGACTCACATGGAGGGCCATAATGATGAACCCCCTTTTAAGAAATTATCAATGAATTCCAGAATAGTTTTGTGAGTAAGAAAGGCAATTGTCTTGCTTGTGATTAGATCCTAATGTGTACTACAAAATATACAATAAATCATTTTGTTCCATGTGGTCAGAGGATGAGCAATATGACACTTAGAATGTGATTGGTAACTGTTACTGCCTTTGGTAGATGCAATACTATAAGATTGACTTGCTAGAAAGTCTGCTTAGCCAAGGGGAGTGTTGTAAACGAAGGCTTATGCAGACTGGGGAGACAATAAGATATTTCCTCCATTGTTCCTTTTTTTTCATCAATTGTTCTTTTTCCTTATTGTTCAATTCACTATAAGTACGTACTCCATACCTCAGTCGATTTACTGACTATGTGTCAACTGAGGTATGTTACTACTTTTAGCTTGCGCTCAGTTATTTAATGTACTGATCAGTTTGGGTAGATATTACTTTTGTTACAGGTACTACTATTGAATTATAGTTGATTTACTCACTACATGTTAACTGAGATATTACTTTTGTTACACAGTCTCCTCAGAAACAGTCAGAAGAGTTCTCAGGTGTCAAGCATTGGTAATGCTGAAGATGGGGTGGGGAGCAGCCAAGTCCTGCAGGCCAGTAGTAGTGGCTTTGGCTTCAACATATTCATGTGTTGCATCCTACTCTCTGCATGTGCCACCAATTTGGGATGGAAGATGAACCCGGGAAGGTGCCAAGGGTGTTGGCCTGAGTAGGGGACTTAACAGAGGGGGGAAGGTAGAGGGGCCTAAGCCTAGTCGATACCCAGAATGAGGAAGTATGTACATGCATGTCCTACTTATATAGGTTAGGAAGTGACATGTGGAATAAGGAATGTGGGACAATAAGGTATGCAGAGCATGTGGGGGTATTGTCCACAATGAGCAAAAAAGAGAATGGAGGAACATAAATGGGGGTAGAACAATAAAAATAGAATAATAGGAATGTGGCCAAGGATAGGACAATAGGGAGTGACCGACTATAAAACAATAGGGTTGTGGCCAGGATAAAACAAGGACAGATGTCCCAAGGTGAGGTGGTCAAGGAATAAGGAGCGGACGGAGTAGGATTAATGATTGGTAAATGAGGAAGAGTGGATGAAGGATGGGAACAGGGAATGTGGAGGGTGGATGTGCTGAGCCGAGACCAGCATACCAAGTGACTTGCATGCAGCTTGGACACTTGTGTGTGGATGTAAACTGACTGCTTGGTTGGCACTGTCAAATCACCAGAATCTTGGTATGTCTACTTGACATTTACAGATTTTGGCTGCAAGAAACTCATCTCTTTGACACCTCAATTTTCTTTAAAAATTGCAATGGGAAGGACCAAATTGAAATCATTCTGGTCTATGTTAATGACATAGCCATCTTTGGCTCACTCATAGATGTCAAGGACATTGAAAATTTCATTGGCTTATGGTACAGGTATACAGACCTAGGAAAATTAAGCATTTTATTGGTCTCCACATTACTTGTGATTGCTCAAAGAAAACCATGTCCATACATCAATCACATTACATCCAGCATATCCTCAATCATTTTGACATGATGACATGTCATCCAGTCCACACACCTCTAAATCTGGACACCAAGCTCATTGCTAACTGGGACAAGACCTCTGACTCATCCCTCACAACCTGATACCAACAACTAGTTAGCTCTTTAATGTATGTGATGCTCAGCACATGCCTGGATATATGTATGTTTTGCAGTAAAGTGTCTTTCACAATTCAGTGCCAACCTAACTCATGACCACCTTCTTGCTGCTCAACACACTCTACAATACCTAGCACCACCCATCACCATTGTCCAATTTACAGGAGGCACAATTCAACAGAGCTCATTGGATACAGCAATTCTGACTGAGGAGGTGACCAAGATGATTGCCAATCTACCACTGGCTACACATTTGTACTGGGAGGTGGTCCTATTGCATGGGCAACATAAAAACAACAGACAGTCACTTTATCATCTACTAAGGCTGAATATATGGCACTGACCAAGTGCTCTAAACATGCTCAGTGGACAATTTCATAATTGTGACAACTGTTTTTTGAAGTTGACCTTCCCATCAACATTTTTAGTAGCCCTACTGGTGCATGTGCAATAGCTGCCAATAATGTTTTTCATAAACAAACAAAGCACATCAATATTAAATACCACTTCATCTGGGAAAATATTGATGAAGGAACCATCTGCATCAACAAGGTTGATTCCAATGTGTCAAGCTTCGGGTACTGACGGACTTTGGTACTGCTGAGGGTTGTTGGGCAGACAATGGCCAAGTCTTGCGGGCCAAGAGTAATGGAATTGGCTTCAACATACTCGTGGGTTGCGCCCTACTTGCTGTGCATGCCACTTATTTGCAACAGACAGGTACTCAGGAGGATGCTGGTGATACTAGCCCGAGTTGAGGACTTTACAGAGGGGAAGAAGGTAGAAGGGCCTAAGCCTAGTCGATACTAGGGAACGGCACAGGTCACCCATGGGTCAAATGTGGGTGACCCCCACCCAACCCATGGGAAACCTAAACCCGTCAACCCATGGGTTTTTTCCCATGGGTCGACGGGTGTCAGGTGCGTGCCACACCCACACATGCTGTATGCAGGGGCAACGTATGACACGAATGCGCCGCACGCGTGCATGTCATACGCGTGAGCGTAAGGTACATTTGTGTCAGCACGTGCATATGGTGCATCGGTGTCGGTGTGTTGGTATTGGTGCGTGCGCATATGGCGTGTTCATGTCATACGCATGTGCATACGGCACAGTCGTGTCGTACGCATGCATGTGCATGTCATACACATGTACATAGTTGAGGCGGCAGGTTGGGCTGGGTCATGGGTGCTCTCGGCTGGACCCACACCCAAATCCAAGGGCACCCGACCCAGTGACCCATGCAGGTTACCCTAACCCATGCTATTCCCTAGTCGATACCCAGAATGAGGAAATATGTACATGCATGTCCTACTTATATAGGTTAAGAAGCGACATGTGGAATAAGGAATGTGAGACAACAAGGTATGCAGAGCATGTGGTTATTGTCCACAACGAATAAAATTAGAATGAGGGAATGCAAAACAGGGATAGAGCAATAAGGGATAGATAATAGAAACATGGCCAAGGATAGGACAATAGGGAGTGGCCGACTATAAAACAATAGCTGTAACTGAGGATAACACAAGGGCAGGAGGTCCCGAGGTGAGACGGACTGAAGGGTGAGGACAAGGAGTGTGGATGGTTGTTATAGACCATGCAGCCAAACAAACCCACAGTAACCCCCACAACCACCCACACCGTTTCCGGGACCTTTCCGATCGACCAGAGCCCGAACAACCGATTTCTGAATATCCGAAATACATTCTGAGGCCCCCCCGATTCCAACCCCCCGTAGCCCGAATCCGACCTTCCGAAGACTCTGAAAATCAAGGTTCCGTCACGATCGATAACCGATGTGCAGGACTATCGTGTACCTCGCTCCCTTGTTCTCTTTTATATTGACACCCTTGTACTTCCTTTTCCCTTGTTTTATTACCGGCAAAAGATAGTACAAAGACAGTCGCATGTATATAGTCTCCCAGTCGACTAGACTGTTCGCTAGTACGAATATCGAATTAGTTCCCCCCCCCCAGTTTCCGATTCATTTCCGGTAAACTCCCGCCTCCTTTCCAAAATTAGGGACAGACGATCGAGGAGGGCGCAACACATAAGTTGAAGCCAAGTCCCTTCGACTTCGAACACCTCAGTGACTGGATTGATCCATTCCGTGACCTACCCTAAACTTCCAGCGCCTCCGTCTCCGTCCGTAATCCATTCGACCCCGATTTCGGTCTTCGGCACCATTACGGACCTTCGCATTAACCCGGAAAACCCCCTCGGAAGTACTAGCCAAGCGCCTGACACGCGGACTTAACAATGGTGGATGTACCAAGCCGAGACCAGCATACCAAGTGTTATGCATGTGGCATGGGCACTTGGTTGTGGATATAGAATGGTTGCTTGGTTGGCATTGCCAAGTGGATGGTTCTTGGTACGTATACTTGAAACAATGACAATCTGACTAACTTTTTGATCAAGGTGCTATCTCAAGGACCACATTCTAATCAGGTTTCACATCTAGAACTCTTCAATGTCTCAATTGCAGGGGAGTTTAGTGAAAAAGGAGTATATACTTGAGACAATACTGTGTCAGACAATGCCAATAGTACAATATAACCTTCGCTTCATTGTATTTGGTCCTTTTTGGTTTGTTCTTGGATTCACAATAGATTCTTTATTGTTTTCATAGGTTATTATTTCCACCATGTATATAACCTACCTAGACTCTGTAGAGCTTCAGTATTCACTGCTGTAGCTTACATCATCTTAGGTATTATCTTATATATACAGTGACTCATAAAACTGAGTCAATGTTTGGTGCTTTTGGACTATTCCTTGAATAGCTTTGAATGTAAAATATATATAAAAAAAGCATTGGTGCATCAAAGAAAGAATCTGATCAGGGATATGCAACCATTAAGAATTATGTAATTCT
Organism: Gomphus sp. MG54; assembly: GCA_003314385.1. Lineage (NCBI taxonomy): Eukaryota > Fungi > Basidiomycota > Agaricomycetes > Gomphales > Gomphaceae > Gomphus > Gomphus sp. MG54. Next base: position 32,636 of record QLPG01001433.1, on the reverse strand, counting down.
GATCAGGGGTGATGAAGATATGGGCAATTCAAATAAAGGGCCCATTGACTCAGTTTTGTGAGAGGTATCAGAGAAATAGTAAGTTGCAATTCTAGTACTTGGTATTGCCCCCCTTAGCCTTAATTATTGCCTCAAGTCTTCTAGGCATACTCTCTATCAAATTCTGTCACACCTCTGGTGGTATGTTATTCCATACCTCCTTTACTCTCTCCCAAATTTGCCAAACTCCCTTGGGTGGTGTTGGATACCCTTAAGACTGTTTTTTACATGATCCCAGAGGTGCTCAATAGGATTCAGGTCTGAAGACTGTGCAGGCAAGTCAAGGAGAGTGATATTGTTGTTTACCATCCAGGTCTTGGCCTTCTTTGACTTGTGCTTTGGGTCATTGTCCTGTTGAAAAATTACCTGTTCCTCAGGAATTCCACTTTCCTCCAGGCTGGGCAGCAGGTGGTCCTCTAAAATAGACACAAACTGATCAACATCCATCTTCCCCTCAATCTCTGCAAGCTGGCCAACACCATTCCATCCCATACACCCCCATACAATAATGTTACCCCTTCCAAACTTGACTGTCCCCTGCACCTCTCTCTCAATCAACCCCTCTCCCTTCTGTTTCCAGACACACTGCCTCCCATCTGACCAAATGACCCTCTTCTAGTCCTCTACACTCCACTCTCTGTACTTCCTTTGGAAACATCTAAGCCCTTCTGTATCTTGTTCTTATGGTACCAACCTTCCATCTGTTACTGTTAGGACTTGGTAAAGCTGAGAAGTTGGTCAAGTCCTGCAGACCGTTTTGGGGTGGCTAGGCTTCAATGTGCTCATGCATTGTGCCCTGCTGTTCCATGCGTGCCACTGATTTAGACAGGAGAGAGGCTCGTAAAGGTGCCAAGGATGTCAGCTTAGGTGAAGGACTTTAGACAGGGAGGAGGTGGATGAGAGGGTGCGAACCAAGTTGATATTCTGAGTGAGGAACTATCTACATACATCCTGCTACTTATAACTTATATAGGTTAAGAAGCAAGATGTGAAACAGGGTGGCATAAGGAATGGAGAACAATAAGGTATGAAAAACCATGTGGAGGCATTGTCCACATTGATCAAGAATAGAATAAGGAATGTAGGCGAGATTAGAATAATGGAATATGGCTGAGAATAAAATAATGAAGGAGTGGGTGAGAATAGAACAATAGAGGATGACCAAAGATAAAACAATAGGGCTGTGACCAAAAATAATGAGTGGTTATCATATGTTCTGGGGGAGAACGGGTAAGGGGATGAGAGGATAGTGAGGGATAGAAGGGATAGGATGGGAGAAGTAGTCTAGATGATGTACTGGGTGTACTGAGCCAAGACTGTGTGATAGTGAGGATAGTATGGGTAAAGGTCGGTTGGTTGGTTGGTATTACTGAGTGAACCGGAGCTGTCAAGCCTTGGTACTGCCGATGGTGCTTGTCAGAACTGGCCAAGTCCTGCAGGCCAGTCGGGGTGGCTTGGCTTCAATGTACTCATGCATTGCACCCTGCCTCCTGTGTGTGCCACTAACTTGTAATGAGAACAGACACTCAGGCAGATGCCGAGGGTGTTGGCCCGAGTAAGGACTTCTGAACAGAAGGAGGAGAGTAGGGAGGCATAAGCCTATTTGATACTCAGACTAAAGAACTATGTACATGCATCCACTACTTATATAGGCTGAGAGGCAGAATATGGAATAAGGGTGGCATAAGACATGGAAAAAAGAATAAGGTATGAAGACCATGTGGAGGTATAGTCCACAGCAATTAGAATAGAATAATGAGAGAGTAAGACAATGAAATATAAGCGGCGAGATTGTGGGAAAGAAATAGAACAATAATGAATGGCTGAGAACAAAACAATAGGGCCATGAGTAAGTGGCAGAGAATAGTAAACATCCTGTGGGTAAGCAAGTGAGGGGGAAAGAAAAAGAGTGTAGGGATGATAAAGAATAGGGGTTGGGGAAAAGGATAATGAATCAGGTGATGAACCGGGTGTACCAAACTGAAACCATATGCCGTGGGATGATATGAGTAACGGTCGGTCGGTCGGTAATGCCAAGTAAGTCAAAGCACAATGTGTGGTCATAACAGGAGCTCGGTATTGTGGTCTTGACAGTTACACTGGATCCTGAGAACAACCAGACTAGTGTTTGAACCCAGGGCTATAGCATATATAGCTGTGGTGTCAACCACTACACCATTTAGTCTGCATGGGTAACCTTTCAGGTTGACTCATTTAATGAAGACCACTTCATGTTGAGTGACAGAGCCCTATTGTTATGGCCTATACCACCAATAAACCCACATTAATCCCCACAACCACCCATACCATTTCTAGGACCTTTCTGACCACTCAAAACCTGAACAACCACTTTCCAAATTCCATTGTATCAACCCGAGGTTCTACATTCCCAAACCTCCGAAAATTCCAAAGCCAAGGTTCCGCTCCTTTGATAAATGACACACAGGATCATTGTGTACCTCAGTTCCTTGTTCTTCATTCTATATTGCCCCTTGTACCCTTTCCCCCTTGTCTTTACTCAGCAAAGTTAGTACAAGGACTAGATACATGTATATAAGACACCAGTCAACTGGACTATTTGCCAGTACAAATATCAACTTAATTCTGCATCATAGTTTCCAATTCAGTTCCAGTAAAATTTTCGACTTTTCAAAATTAGGGACAGATGATCGAGGAGGGTGCAACACATAAGTTGAAGCCAAGTCCCTGCAACCTTGAACCACTCAAACTACCTAATACCGTGAACAGTCCTAGTCCCCCCAGTCCCCCCAGCACTTCCTGTCTTTCTGCCCCTTTTCCAATTCCATCCATGAACCCACCACCTCTAGTCCCTCCATCTCTGGAGTATGAAACCCCCTTTCAGAAACCATTTGGAACCTCTGGAAACCCTTCTGGAAGTATCTAGCTAAGCACCCAACACGCGGATTTAACACCTATTCAGTTATCAGATTGTCAATACTACTCATAGAGCTCAAGTGGTATATATTGTCTTAGTATAAGACTCAATTAGGGAATGGCACAGGTCACTCATGGGTCAAATGTGGGTGACCTGCACCCAACCCATGGGAAACCTGAACCCATCAACCATGGGTATTTTCCCATGGGTCAATGGATGTTGGGTGCATGCCACACCCACACACATGTGGTGCATGTGTGTCATATGCATGCACGTATGGCATGTATGACACATACAATGCATAAGGCACATATGGCGTGTTCATCGCATGCATCTGTCCATGTGCATGTTTGGCACATGTATGTCATCTGTGTGCATGTGTGGGACATGCATGTCATACGTGCATGCAGTATGGCAGATATGGCACATGTGATGCATGCATGTCATACACATGCATGTACAGCGCATACAGCACATGCACATCTGGTGCGTTTGTGTCATCCATGTACACGTGTGGCATGAGTGTGTCATATGTGCATGCTTGACACCATGGGTTGGGCCAGGTTGTGGGTGCTCTCGGCTTGACCCACACCTGCACCCAGGGACACCTGACCCAGTGACCTGTGCAGGTTGGCCCAACCCATGCCATTCCCTAGACTCAATACTTAGAGTTATGAATAGTATGTGGGATTAGACAACTCAACAGATCCTACAGCTAAACCTTTCTCATCTCTCCTGTGCAGCCTTTTCCAACTTTGGCAGTCAGAGTCCATCTTCAGCTGACTTTTTACAATTTTCTCAACATGGAAAGATTATAAAAATAAGCACATGCATGGTGCCACGGCTAACCTTTGCGTATTATAATAAAATGACACACCCACTTTGTCATTTTCACGAATATAACTTTCCATTTTTTTACGGGTATGTGCCTTGGATTCTACTCACTGATTATGAACCAAAGTATCAACTGCTCAGAGTCTCGAAATGTAAGTATAACGCGTAAACCCATTCACACCAATGCACCGCAGGCGACAACATTTGCAATGATAAATACTACATACCATCACAAAACCCCCGGAAGGGACCCCATTTCCGCCCCCGAAGCCGCCTAGAAGTGGAGATGGATGACACTGAGTTACGGACTGCAAGGAGGAAGCAACGCCACAACAACTGTGCCAGAATACTGGTGGATTTCAGTAACTTGGTTTCCGTTTGAAGATGGTCACTGGACTCGGTGCGGCGTTAACTCATATGTATTTGTATCACATTTTTGTATATGTGTGTTTGACTTGCTGTACCAAGCGCATCCAACTCGGGTGTTCTGTAGCGGAATGACACTGTCTGTGTCTTGCGTCATAAATGTTTCAGCTATATGCGACTCCCAAAAATGTAATTTGTTTTATTGCCTCCTTCCACCTCTTGTGCACCTCAAAAAGCTCACTCGTTTATTCTATTAACATCGCTCGGGTCTAAACTACATCAAATACAATATTTCGCATAGGTTAAGAGTAGGTCTCACTACTTCGTCCTCAACAGATTCACTCTGCTACTACCTCAAACGGGCAACTGTGGTTCATACTTCTTTCGCAAGCCTTCCCGCGCGTTGAATCTGTTAATAAGTGTAAGATGTGTAGAATTCACCAGGTGTGATATGTTTAGCTTACGAGGCCATCAATGAGTTCGAAAATACTGCAGGTTCACTCAGAGTTCTAATTCTAAGCAATTCAAGGCTGTCACAACTCACGCTTAGCATAAGGCATTAAAATCGCCATGGTCATCACTGAGAAAATGGAGGTCAACCTACATCTATGACCTAGAAGCAATGTAGACATACAATTATGTGGCATGCTCAAGGTCTGGATGTAATTTTGTCATGAAAAAAAAAAAGACCAGAACACCGAATTGGACATACGCATGCTAGCATCGCCAATGCTGTAAGACTGCCTTTGTTTGAGTTGAATATCCAAAGCTCAGAAGACTAATGACTACCTGGTTATTAATCCCGTCTCTTGGATCATGTCAGAATAAGTGAGTGCAGATGCAAGGTGTCTCACCGATAGTGCACAGTATAATTCTGTCAATACACTTCCTCCTAAACCAATATAGCCACGTGAATATAAGTTCAGTATAATGTAATAAAAATGGCCACGCACGAACGAAATTCAGACGACCTCATTCGAATCAACCAAAAGCAGAGTGTGGTTGTGTTTAGCGCGTCAATCACTGTACACATCGTAAATTGGGTGATAATCAGCCAACGCCACTTGAGCAAAAAATCTGTGAAGATGTGTGACGTGAATCCCGCAACGCCCATCATAGTGCCAAAGCAGCAGCGCATGAATGAGAGGCACCAAGATATGACTGGGATATGAAGCCGACCAGATATGACTTTGATCCTATATGCGAAGAAGGCCTTGAGGTAAATTCATGGAGATGACAATAAATACTCTTCCAATGGCAAGTGGATTCGACGACAACACACCTGGATGACAGCCCCTATCCAGGCACTCAGGATGGCAGCTGATACCATAGGGACAGTAAGTTCGTTGAGAGATAATGGAAAGCCATAGCGGGTCACTGAGATATGGTAGTGAAAAGTACACAGAGAGAGCGTGTGTGCAGTCTCAAACAGCCTGCTTTCCAAAGTAAGTTTTTCACGGGAACCAATAGGGAAAGATGCTGCGTGGCTGACCCAACCAGCAGAACCTTGTGGAAAATGTGTCAGCATTAAAAGAACATATTGTTGGGTCGCTTACTAGAAACTTCATCCATAGTGGATCGCCCATGCATTTTTGGCTGTACAGATATGTCTGGGTGATGAAAATTCCGTAGAGGAACATGGAGGCTATGATGCCAATCTCATATCCCCCGAGGGTTGCATCGAGCAACGACAACATTGTATATTTGTGAAGTGAGGAAAAGATGAACGAAAGAGATGTAAGAAATGAATATAACCTGATCAAAGGCTCATGAATTGATCGGATAGCGAACCTCTGAGAATGGGTACGCTAAGAAGGGATCTGCTATGGATATGTTTCTTTGTAGGCAGCTGATAACTTATAGGTTCGACGAGGGTCGACCTAATCGAAGCGTAGATGGGCCATCTGAAATTGATAGTTGGTTGCAGTGATCAGATGATGTTATGTGTCAAATAGCACATCGCATGGATAATGGGCCAGAAGCACGGTAGGAACGAGGTAACATGTCCCAATAATTTATTTTATAGGTTCGAAATCTCGTATTTTCAAAGAAGTTTTAGAATGTGTACGACGGTAATGCAGGTATGGGGTATTTTATAAGAGAAAAATTGAAGCAAGAAACAGTCCAGAAGTGTGATGCAAGAAACAGTCCAGAAGTGTGATGAAAGAAACAGTCCAGAAGTGTGATAATCAGTTGAGCGTGAAGCGCACCTGAGACCAAACGGCCCAGGAAACTGGTGAGCTTGATCTGAGGTGAGAAGCATCAGACTCTGGTTTTAAACTTGGTTATTTCTGAAAACCTTTTGAGCTAGCATGGGATAAAGAAGCGAGGGAGGGGTACTCCTGGTGATTCTATCAATCCATGATGTGTTACAGTAAAGTGCGACACCATCTCATCATATTTCCTTTATCACTTGCTATTACACCAATGGTCACTTAAAATAGTTTTCATATACTATATTGATTATTGCTTGTCCCACAGTATGTAGATATTCGGAGTCGGAGTCTAGGACCTCTTTAGTTGCTTACCTCAGACTCCAGTTGTTAGGATAAACTGTATTCATATTCGACGACAGTCTTCCCTACCGACTTACCAAGCCCACATAACTCAAAATTTTCACTCCTACGTCAACATCATCTCACCGATGTCTAACTCAAAACCAAACTTCCCCAAACTCAACAATAGAAACTATGTCAGTTGGAAAGACCAAATGGTAGCTTGGATTGTAACAAATGATGGTGGAGAATGGTGAGTGGGGACATTGCAAAACTGAATCCCTCAGACACAGATGTGTACCAGAAATGGTTAGAGTGATCAGACAAAGGAGCTAGAGAGATTTACCTGGCTATTGAGGATGATCAAAAGCATTATCTGGGTGAGGTACTGGATGACCCAAAGAAAATATAGGAGTGGTTGGAACAGGGGAGTCAGTAAAGAAACTAAATGCATATGTTAACACCCATTTTCTGTTCAAAAACAAGAGAATGAAGCGCTTGAGGATCACACATTGCAGACAAAGTCCATTGTCTTAAAGACCTTCACCCTCAATTTTATGCTCAATGATCTTAACAATGATCTACACTCTCATGACATTGATTCAAGCTCTATCCAATAAATACTCCTTGTTCATATCCTCCCTTATGCTTATTGAAAACCTTAACATGCTACAACCTACAAAGCCTTCAGAAACAAGCAACTGAATCAGGAATATCATGCTGGTGCTACTGCAGATCTTGCATCCAGTAATAGCACTCATGATGGGTGAGACTATCTGTCAGGGTTTGGTTGATCTGTTAAATGTAACTCCTAATCCTGTATATTTGTATTGTTTGTTGTATGGGCACTTATTATGTAAGCAAATGTACATTAATTCCTGGAGACTGTGGGAATCTTCTCTTTCATAGAGCATTTACCATCTGTTCTCCAGGTATATGTATGTTAAGGACTGGGCTTGTGTGATCTTAGGCACTTGTTAGGTATCGGTAATGCTGATGATGCACAGGCCCAGCACTGTTGCAATAATGCCAGCTTCATGATGCTGGCAGGAATTGGCCAAGTCCTGCAGACTGATCGGGGTGGCTTGGCTTCAATGTACTTGTGTGTTGCACCCTACTTTTCCATGTGTGCCATTAATTTGGACAGAAGGAGGACTTGGCAGAGTGCCAAGAGTGTTAGCCCAAGTAAGGGACTTCAGATGGGAGGATGGAAGATGAGAAAATATAAACCAAGTTGATATTCAGAGTGAAGCACTATCTACCTACATTCACTACTTATATAGGTTAAGAAGCAAGATGTGGAACAGGGTGGCATAAGGAATAGAGAACAATAAGGTATGCAGAGCATGTGTGTTATAGCCCATACCTTCAACAACCCACACTAACACCACAACCACCCCTCCTCATTCCGAGACCTTTCCGACCGAAAGGAAGAAGGATTGTTTTCCATAGTCTCCGTCCCCAACAAACCTGACCGGGAATCCACTTTCCGCATCCATTCCCGTCACGACCGAAAACACCATCTCCGAGTCCGTCTCCAACCGAGACTCAATACTTTGATAACCAACGTGCAGGACTATCGCGTACCTCACTCCCTTGTTCTCTCTTTTATATTGACCCCCTTGTACTTCCTTTTCCCTTGTTTTATGACCAGCAAAAGATAGTACAAAGATAGTCACATGTATATAGTCTCCCAGTTAGGGAAATGCATGGGTCAGGCCAACCCGCACGGGTCACCGGGTCGGGTGTCCTTGGGTGTGGGTGCGGGTCAAGCCGCGAGCACCCGTGACCCGGGCCCAACCCGGGGCGTCAACTCCGACACGAACGCAACTTACGCATACGCGCACGCGCCGACAGGAACACGACGCCCCGAACGCGACGTAAGTGCCGTACGCGCACGCCACACCACGAACGCGACGAACGCGGGGTACGAGTCGTACGTGCCATATGCGCCGTACGCGTCGTACGCGCCATATGCGCCGTACGCGCCGTACGTGTCGTATGGGCCGTACGTGTCGTATGCGCCGTCCGCGCCGTATGCGCCGTATACGCCGTACGCGCCGTATGCGCTGTATACGCCGTACGCGCCGTATGCGCCGTATACGCCGTACGCGCCGTATGCGCCGTATGCGCCGTATACGCCGTACGCGCCATACGCGTCGTACGCGCCATATGCGCCGTACGCGCCGTATGCGCCGCACGCGCCGTATGCGCCCTACGCGCCACACGCGCCGTACGCGTCGTACGCGTCGTACGCGCCGTATGCGCCGTACGCGCCGTATGCGCCGTACGCCGTACGCGCCGTATGCGCCGTACGCCGTACGCGCCGTATGCGCCGTATGCGCCACATGCGCCGTACGCGCCGTATGCGTGCGGGTGCGGCGCGCACCCGACACCCGTCGACCCATGGGTTGACGGGTTCGGGTTTCCCATGGTCGGGTGCGGGTCACCCACATTTGACCCGTGGGTGACCCGTGCCGTTCCCTACTCCCAGTTGACTAGACTGTTTGCCAGTACGAATATCATCTTAGTCCACCTAGTTCCCGACTCACTCCGGTAAACTTCCATCTCCTCTCCGAAATTAGGGACAGACAATCGAGGAGGGCGCAACACATAAGTTGAAGCCAAGTCCCTTCGACCTCGAACACCTCAGTGACCGGATTGAACCATTCTGCGACCTACCCTGAACTCCCGGCACCTCCGTTCCCGTCTGTAGTCCGTCCGATCCCGCTGTCGGCCTTTTGGCCCCGTTACGGACCCTCGCGCTACCCCAGAAAGCCCCTTCGGAAGTACTAGCTAAGTGCCCGACACGTGGACTTAACAATGTGGAGGTATTGTCCACAATGATCAAGAATAGAATAAGGAATGTAGATGAGAATAGAACAATGAGAACAATGAGAATAAGATAATAGAAATGTGGCCAAGAATAGGATAATAGAAAATGACCAAATATAAAACAATAGGGTCATGGCTGAAGATAAAACAATGGTAAAATATCCTGAAATAGAACAGGCCAAGGAATAAGGAATAAACAGGGTGGGGACTAATAGATAATGAGTGGGGAAGAGTGGATGAGGGATAGGAATAGGAAATGTAGAAGGTGAATGTGCTAAGCCAAGACCAACATAGAAGAATAAGTGAAGTGAAGTAAAATAAGGAGTATGATAATGTCAAGCCTGCAACACCGAGTACCGACTCACTCGGGAATACCGACCAACCGGCCCTCACCCGTATTATCTCGCACCACCGTGCGGCCTTGGCTCAGCACATCCGGTACATCGTATGGACCACTCCCCTCGTACACCCCCTTTCATTGTTCCTTCACCCCCCTATCCACTCCTTTACCCATTTCCCCCGAACAACATGACGGCCACTCATTGTCCTGGCCATTGCCATTGTTTTATCTTAGGCCATCCTCTATTGTTCTTTTCCCGCCCACCATTTCATTATCTTATTTTCAGCCATACTCTATTATTCTAATACCGCCTACATTCCTTATTCTATTTCTGATCACAGTGGACAATGCCTCCATGTGGTTGCCTCATACCTTATTGTTTCCATTCCTTACACCACCCTGTTCCACATCTTGCTTCTTAACTATAAAAGTAGCGGGATGTATGTAGATAGTTCTTCACTCAGAATATCAATTGATTTACACCCCTTTGTCCGCTCTCTATTTCTAAAGTCCTTCACTCGAGCCGATGCCCTCGGCATCCCCTCAAGGCTCCTCTTGCTATCCAAATTAGTGGCACGCACGGAAGAGCAGGGCGCAATGCAAGAGCACGTTGAAGCCTAGCCACCCCGTAACGGTTTGCAGGACTTGACCGATATCTCGGCGTCACTGAATCTTGACAGATAAATCAAATGAATGAAATAAGTGTACTGAACCAAGACTGATGTACCAGATGGCTTGTGTTAGAGTTTGGGCTACTGGAGACAGTACATCACATGTTATCTAGATTTGGAGAACAAAAGGGTATTGATACATATATTAGCTAGAGTATTTGTAAGCAAATAGATTGTCAGTCATACCTTCCACCCTTATCTGTATATCAAATTACAACATGAGGATCCCTGTTCCTTGGGTTTGAAACAAAGCTATGATATGAAGGTACTGGCAAAGGTAGCAACTGAAGTGTTTTCCTATTGCAATCCTTCCACCTGTACCAGATATGATAAATCATATCTGTACTACATGGCTGTGTGGGAATCTCTCATGTCCTAACAATAGATTTAATCAAGTTGACACTGAGTAACTCTGCCACATCAGCACTAACTTTCAAGCTGTTTAGCTACATTTCTGGCTGACATGGAGATACTGCTCTTGGTGGTGATAACAATCATTTTTAAAACAATGTGGAACTTGATGATTGATTTACAAGCTTTTATCTCTCCTTGAGCCTCTAGAAGAGGGTGTATTGAGTCTATCAGAGAAATTTAGCATGTGTTTTCTCATTTCTGTATTTATTAAACTCTCCAACCAATTAATTATCTTGAGAAAGAATATACATGAGATGAAATTTGGGGAATTCTTTAGTAAAAATTACACTAATCATAGTATAATAAAAACCACAATCTACACCAAATGATCATTCTAAACAACGATAACTATATATATGTCCATAAATTCTAAGATCTCATCCCTCATTTCCAGTCAGTACTATCCTGGTCCTTTTCTGTAAGAGCAACATAAGCAGGTGTTCTACCTTCAGGTAGTACGGTAAAGGGGGATCCAAAGATTTATCTCAACACCTATATATATAATAACTAGCATACCTGGAAAAGGGGGATCCAAAGAGAAAACTCTAAGGAACCCTTCTCCCATTAACTATAGTTATATATATACCATTGTCATGATGCTCCATTTGTATCAGACATTACTCCCTGTGTCAGTTGAGTGTAGGACTGGAATGCCAGTATCACCAGTGACTGCCAAAGGTACAGCTGATGGCTGTGATTGATGCCTGCTGATGGCAGCTGCCAGCAATAATGCTTATTTGGCATGTGTCTTGGTAGCGTTGATTGGGTATATGCCAAATGAATCTCAGTCAGTGGGTGGGGATCTCAGTTGGTAGGTTTCAGTCAGGACCTATTCTCAGGGGTTCCTCTGACATTTTCTCCAATATCTAAATATCAATCTCTATTTCAATCTTTACAACTGTTCTATCACTTCTGCAAACAACCTTGAATGATAAAAGAGAGTTGTAACAAACCAGCAGAGATAATGAATAAGGCTCATACTCAATTTTAGAGACCCACAGGAGGTGTGTTCTCTATTTCCCCTAAATATCTGGTGGCCTATGGATACTCATCAAGGTTGATCTAATCTGTATTGGAAATGAGATGATCCTGGAGCTCAATTTCATTTGATGAGGGGAATCCTGTAGTTTGGTGTGGCAGATTAGATTTCTGTGGGGTTTTCCCAGGGTAGAATATTGAAGTATCGGCTGTATAAATAGGAGAATATTCTTGTGGATTTTCTGGTTATTTTATCGATATTTATTGTTAAGGAAAATATTGCTCTATAGCAATTCTACTGGGAGCTGAGTCCCGGGTTTGGCCTCTGCTTAGGCGCCATTCCAGGAAACCGGCCTGGGCACCAAAGCGCCAGTTTATGGAATTGTGGTCCTCTCACAAGGTAAAAATAATAGATGGTAAAATGTAAAAATGTTATTTAGTATTGAGAACTTAACTCTCGATCCAGGTATTGGTACGACAAGTTTCTGGGGTTTTTGTCCGAAATAGAAAAGTGTGATGCCTGGTGCTTAACCTTTGGTTCAGTGCAGAAGGGAGTTTTGATGTTATCTCAAGGTTTAGTGAGAGTGGGGATGTAGAAATGTAATCTCTACTTGTCTATAGTTTGGCTAGATACAGCTAGGTATTTATAAGAAATAAAAGGCTGTGTAATCGTGAAAAATTATCTGAATGTAATCGGAGGCCGTTCTGATACAGCCAGGTGCATGATAGAACGTAGGTATGTGGGCAAAGGAAAGATTTGGGCCGTGCCCTGGAAAAAGATAGAAAGATTTCAAGGAAAAACATTCATTATTAAAACTGCTTGCCCATCAATGATATCCCTTCCATCAGCCCTGAAGGGCAGTTTGATCCTTAGGTCAGGCACCAGACCATGTAGGTGGTATTCGTCCATAATCGTCCCTAAAATCACAGAAATATTTCTGTAGCTTCTTTATATTGTCTGTAAAGCCTGTAATAAGTTGCGCTTTGAAGGGAATAGAATTGGGGGAGATATTTGAGTTTTAGTGCTGAAGTGAACAGAATAATATATATCCACTCAAGAATTCCATTGGTTCTAACAAATCCAGTATCAATTGACTCAGTAAGCTTTCAGTCACCAAATTCATCCATAATGGTGCTATGGATTTGTCATATACTATAGCTGCATGGAAACTGCCAATGGCATCAGAGGAAGACTAGGTGGTGCCATTAGGGCATGAATGTATCTCTTAGAGCTCCAAATGAATTCAACAGATGATGGTGATCAATAGGCTATATGAAATATCAGTCAAGTGACCTAAATAGTCATATTTCAGAGTTCTGACCTGTCCTATACAAGATTAAGAATGTCAGAAAGAGTAGGCTATTGACATTTGATTAATTTGTTATTTGTACCAGTTATATTAAATGAATCATTTACTCTTAAGATCATCAAAATATTATTAAATATGCTCTAGGATCCTAGCTAAGGTAGAAGACAAACAGTTTCCACTATAGTCACATGACTCAAATGTCACATTCCACCATTTTTCACAAGGATCTGGCAACATTGATAAAAAAATTATTCTGAGACCACAGATCAATGGCATAGAACTATATGTACATGGTCTTGGTTTTACTTTTTGAAAAAAAATCACTATTGCAAATGTAGGATATCCAAACTTTCAAACATCTTCCCAAAATTCATAATCACATTTTTAAGCAGTCTGACACTGTAAAAAAAATTTTGGTCACAAAATTTTTGCGCTGACATAAGCACCCATATAAGGAAATATTCCATATATAGAAATACATTCCCACAGATAAGGTAGATGACAAATGGATTCTACTAAGGTCACATGACTCAAGTGTCATATCTACCATTTTGCACAAGGATCTGGCAACATGCCAGATACTATTCTAGCTAAGTTGGACAAGGCTCATATTGTATAGTATAGTACAATTATTTTTTCCAAAAAAATTGCCATCTTCTATAGCAGAATACAATTTTTTTTCTTTTTTGACAATGAAAATTTTTGTGCTGTGACCATGACATTGTCACATCACGTGACTATAGCAGAAACCGTTTGTCTTCTACCTTATCTTATATACTAATAATCTAGCAAATTAATGTGAAATTTACTAAGATATAAATATTTCATCTCCAAGCTCTCATTTGAAACTGTTAATGAGTGAAAAAGCCAAAATTGGAGGCTTTTAATAAGGTATTGGCTCATGTCACATGACTAGAAATTATAAAAAGTTCAAATGGTATAAACAAGCATCAACAACTCCAGAACTTCAACCACATTATTCCTATGAAGTCTCTCTCTGTTGATAAACTCAACATACTCATTTCTAGACTTAATTCTAGCCAAACTACTTATCAGATATCATCCTCTACTAGTGTCAGCATTGGTATCATCTTAAAAATTTGTTCTAAACATATCTCTGACCTTCTCAAGTCTTCTGGTTGTCCTGTCAAACTCTTCCCAGGTAATATCTGCTATGTAGTCAAGCTTATTACCTCTTGGAAGGCTTGAAAACAGCAGTACAAGTGTCCAGTGTACCCCAAACTATCACCAACAAACCTGTCCCTTCACAGACAGTGTGCTTTCGTAAGGGCAACCTAAGCAGGTGTTCTGCCCTCAGGCAGCATACTGGCAAAAGGGGATCCAAAGAGTTTAGTACAAGACCTATGTACACAGCAACTAGCATATCTGGTGAAGGGGGATCCAAAGAGAAAACTCTAGGGAACCCTTCACCTTCTAACTATGAATATATATATACCATTGCTATAGTGCTCCACTCATATCAGGGATTGCTCTCTGCATCAGTTAGAGGAAGAACCAGGGCACTGGTATAGACTTTGCATGAATCTCTGTCGGTATAGTTAGGAGTGTACTGAATGAATCTGGCAGGGGAACCCCCGATCATGAACCCTGACCAGTGCTGACCCACCCGTACTCCACACCCACCGACCGAGGTCCGTTCAACCCACTCACGGCAGTACCAAGCATACCGCGCACCAAACCATCATCCCTGTTGGCGAGTACCCTTCAGAAGGGTCAACTGTACCTCTTGGCTCCCCTTTTGTCATTCATTCTCAGGGTCGAGGCCCTGGTGGAACTTCCCAGTCGGTACAGAGGGTGATGCCCGGTAGAGCGCGGAAGGCCATAGCGATGGTGCTTATATACAGTAGTCAGTGGGCAAAGGGTTCCCTAGAGTTTTCTCTTTGGATCCCCCTTTGCCAGGTAGGCTAGCCCCCATGTATTAGGTACCATACTAAAACTTTGGATCCCCCTTCACCAGTGCACCACCCTAGGGTAGAATGCCTGCTTAGGTTCTTTGTACTATCTTTAGCCGGTCATAAAACAAGGAGAAAGGTAGTACAAGGGGTTAATATAAAAGAGAGAACAAGGGAGTGAGGTACGCGATAGTCTTGCGCGTCGGTTATCAAAGTATTGAGTCCTCGGTCAGGAGCGGACTCGGGAACGGTGTCTCGGTTGGACACGGAAACACGGTGTCTCAGAGGACGTGATGGGGATGGGATCCACGGGAAACAGTCTTTCGTCCTTTCGGTCGGAGGTCTCGGAAGCGGGTGATTGTGGGGGTTAGTGTGGGTTTGTTGAGGGCATGGGCTATAACAACTATAAGACAAGGCTGGTAACCGAGGATAGTACAAGGACAGGAAGTCCCGAGGTGAGATGGACTGAGGGGAAGGCGTGTGGATGGTGGATGTACCGAACTGAGACTGGCATATCAAGTGATGTGCATGCAGCGTGGTCACTTGGATGTGGAACTAGGATGGTTGCTCGGTCAGTACTGCCAACGGACGGGTGTTGGTACATGGACTTGACACACCGCAATGATGTCAAGCCCACAATACCATGCTCTGATTTACTCGGCAGTACCAACCAACCAACCCTTACCCATATCATCCCTCACCAGTGTGTGGCCTCAGCTCGGTACATTCGGTTCATCATTTGGTTCATTATCTCTATCTAACCCTCCTATTCTTTATCATTCTTTTATTCCCTGTCCTTCCCCTCACCTGTTTACCCTCAGGACACTCACTATTTGTTGTCACTCAGCAGTGGCCCTATTGTTTTATGTTCAGCCACTCTCTATTGTTCTATTCTCACTCACTCTTTTGTTCTCAGTCATATTTCATTGTTCTATTATCATCCACATTCCTTGTTCTATTCTTGATCATTGTGGAAAATACCTCCACAAGATTCTTCATACCTTATTGTTCTCCATTCCTTGTGCCACTCTGTTCCCCATCTCACTTATTAGCCTATATAAGTAGCCAATGTATGTAGATGGTTCTTTGTTTGGGAATTCAACTAGGTTTACGCCTTCTTGTCCTCCCTTCCCCTGTCCCAAGTCCTTTACCTGGGCCAACACTCTCGGCACTCTCCCAGGTATCCCTCCATTCTAAATCGGTGGCATGCATGGGAAGTAGGGCACAATGCACAAGCACGTTGAAGCCAGGCCACTACTTCTGGCCTGCAGGACTTGGCCACTCCTCGGCATTCCCGGAGCCTGACAGATAACCTCAATCAATGCCCTTATGAGATCACATAAGCTGCACTCGTCGCACAGCTCAATCCACACTCATCATCACTTTCTGTGGCAGAGATGGGCAAAATACTGCAACCCTTCGCACTGCCACTCCCTGTCCTTGGCCGGAAGCCCTCTGTGGAACCCTACAGCAACAGACATCATGTCCAATGCTCATGGGGATGACCATGCTGCGTGGGGATGGCTGTACCACATGGGGATGGCCATGCTCATCCCGTTGTGGACACATGTGGGGATGGACGCACTCCTCGTGTTGTGGCCAGCATGTGTCACAGCATACATTAGGCCAGTGAATCCAGCGGCCATTACTGTTGCCAGCATGTTGTGTCCAACTCTCTCGACATTATGGCATCTCTCGCATTCTGCGTAGGATCTACAGCGGTTTGCCTTGATGGCTCCGCCTTGATGATGTACTCGATGGTACACGATACTTCGAGTCTTCTCTGTGGCAGCTCCCTGGCCGGATCATTCGATGCTCGGTTTGCATACACCTGTTGTGCGTCATTGGTTTGAGATATGCATCCAGCCCATCCGGCTGGTCTTAAGGTGCGTCCATATGCATCCTTCATCCTACTCCTCTACCTCCTTACTTTCTTCCCTCCCTTCCAGTTGCCATTTCCATCACGCTCTATTATCTCACCCCCTCAACAACATGCACACTTCAACCTTGAGTTGCAGATTGTTGACCTGGGCCGGTGATGGAAACTTGGGTCAGTGTCCCATTTGGTTGCATGGTCTTGCAGTGAGTGTCCATACAGTTCTCCTATTGCACTGGTAGCTGAGCATGCACTGTTGGCCATTTTATACAGTTGCCCTCTGTCTTGCAATCAACTGATTGCCCTCAGCCCTTTTTAGCAGTTGCCATATGCCTTGCAATCAACTGGTTGCCCTTGGCCCTTTTTAGCAGTCACCATCTGCCTTGCAATCAACTGATTGCCCTTGGCCCCTTTTTAGCAGTCGCCATCTGCCTTGCATGCTCTTGTGAAGGAAGTTTTTCTATAGGGTAGTTTTGAATAGTGCCTGCTGGTCACAGTAGGGCTTTGTGTATTGGGATTGGTAATGTGGTCCCAATGTACTGGTCGATATCTTGTTATGGCCATCTGTGCCTGTGTCCTGCACCCCCTGGATCCTGCTAAGCCAAGTAGGTAGGGTGTGATGTTTGCGTGGTGCGTGTTCCTACTGTGGATGCCATGAGTCCTTATTCACTTATGAAAAACCTTACTCCCCATGGACTTACCGTCAGCCTAGGAATTATTGGACCGACTGGCCAGTATAGAACAGGAGTTACTAAGAGAAAGAAGAGAGAAGCAGGACCTAGAGACCAGGCTGAATGTGCTACAGGCGACCATGATGAATCTAGTGGCAGGCCTCCAGACCCACGTTCGGCAGCCCGTGAAACAAATGGTAGAACCCGCCAAGCCCTCCGAGTTCGATGGTGACCACTTGCACAGGCATGCATTCATGCAGTCTTGCACCTTGTACCTTGGCGTCTGTGCTGCCAATTTTCCCAACGAGCAGTCTCAGATCCTCTGGGCACTGTCCTTTATGAAGACAGGAAGAGCAGCGACCTTCTCTAGCTGAGTGTTCACACATGAAGCAAAGACAGGCAGGCTGCTCCATGCCAACTGGAAGGCCTTTGTGGAAGCCTTCCAGGAACACTTCTACCCCTTGCATGAGGCCACTGAGGCGGCAAACCAATTAGAGTTGTGCCAGTACCACCAAGGCAAGCATTCAGTCGACAAGTATATCGACCAATTTGAAGACTTAGTCAGAAAGGCCGAATACATGGATGGATGGTCCATCATCATGAAGTTTCGACGAGGCCTTGACCCCACTATCCAAAGTCGCATTGCGCTGATGCTAGATGGGAGACCAAAGGATGATGACATCTCGGTGTGGTACACTGCAGCATAAGTGGTGGCCCTCACATGCATAGCAAACAAAGCCTTTCAGGGGCCTCAATTCCCTTACTACATGCCTCAGTGCCACAGCCTAGCCGAAAGCCTGTCGAACCTGCAACCAAGCAAGCAGCATCCGCTCCCCCTAGAACATTGTCAGCCCTCATTCCCCTGATGCCACCCCTTGGGCCCACGCCGATGGATGTTGACTAGGGAATGGCACGGGTCACCTGCACCCGACCCATGGGAAACCCGAACCCATCAACCCATGGGTTTTTTCCCAAGGGTCGATGGGTGTCGGGTGTGTGGCGCACCCGCGCGCCAACACAAACGCGCTGTACGTGCACGCGCCAACACAAATGCACAGTACACGCACGCGCCAACATGAATGCACCGTATGCATACGCGCTGACTCGAACGCGCCGTACGTGTATGCGCTGACTCGAATGCGCCGTACACATATGTGCCGACTCAAACGTGCCGACTTGAATGTGCCGTACGCGTATGCACCAACTCGAACATGCCGTACGCATATGCGCCGACTCGAACGCATTGTATGCGCATGCATGAATGCGTTGTACGTGTACGTGCCGACATGAACGTGTTCTACGCGTGCATGTACGGCTCGTTAGTGTCGGCACGTGCGTGTCATACATGTGCAGCGCATGCGTGTCATATGCGTGTGCCGCGTGTGTATGTCGTATGCACGTGCGTGTCGTATGCACACATGTACGACAGGAGCGATGCCCGGTTGGGTGTCGTACGCATGCGCATGCACGCGTACATGATTGACGTGCCAGGTTGGGCCGGGTCATGGGTGCTCTCTGCTTGACCCGCACCCGCACCCAAGGGCACCCGACCCGGTGACCCGTGCGGGTTGGCTGAACCCATGCTATTCCCTAATGTTGACACAACCAGGCAGCGGTATCCTCTGCCACTCATGTGCCAACGATGTGGCAAGGCTGGCCACTTTGCCTGAGAATGCCCTCAGGCATATGATGTGCGTTTTATGACAGTGGAAGAGCATGAAGAGATGCTAGAGTACTGGATGGTCTTGGCGGACTTTCGAGATACCAACAAGGGCGGGGAGGTTGAAGGTGTGGATTTGGGGGATTTTGCCCAAGGCAGCGAGTGAAGGATGTGCCCTTGCTGCCCTTGTTTAATCGCTTTGCTGCTCTGTCTATAGACTCTGATACAGAGAATACAACTCTGGATTCAGATGGTGATGCCTCAGCCATAAGCGATACAGACACTCCTAAACCGACTCCACCGAAACCACCATCCCCCCTCCCTAGGTTGAAACGTTGGGAACACAGTCTCCTGAAACATTACATAGTGGCTTCCACCCCCTCACCAAATTCCCTGAACCTCAAGGTAAAGATACAGATTACCGACACCGCAGAGGTTAAGGGAGTAACTGCCCTACTAGACAGCGGAGCTATGGGACTGTTCATAAACCGGAAGTTTGCAATTGCCGAAAGATTGACCTTGTGCCCATTAACTCGACCCACACCAGTGTACAACATTGACGGTACCCCAAACGAGAGAGGAGCAATCCAACACATTGTCGATATGATCTTATGCTACCGAGACCACTCAGAAAGGGCTGTGTTTGCTGTGACCAATCTGGGGAAGCACAACATGATCCTTGGCTATCCCTGGCTTCGCAATCATAACCCCGAAGTCAACTGGTATATGCAAGAAGTCACGCTAAGCCGGTGCTCAGCCCAATGCCACACCTTCTAGGTCAAGCTAGAGAAGGAACGTCAGGAGGAAATGGCAGTTCGGACTCTTTGGACTGGCCCCTTGCCAGGCATGACAACCGACGAGTTGGAAGACTGCAAAGGTATCGATGACAGTGTGCCCTTCCTCGAACCAGGTGATCGCCTTTTCGTGACCATGGCCCCCCCAGACATTCCAATTGCTAGCATCGCGGCCGCCACAACTGCACAGCAATTGGCCGAATGGGCACTCCGGAGTACCCCTCCCAAGGAGAAAGGGATGATCCCGCCCTATCTCCAAGACTTTAATGACCTCTTCAAGAAGGAGTCCTTCGATTCTCTCCCCGAGCAGAGGACATGGGACCATACGATTGAATTGGAGCCCAGAGTGAAACTCTCAGCCTGTAAGTGTACCCTCTCTCTCCAAGCAAACAGTGAGAACTGGATGAGTTCTTACAGGAGAACCTGCACATGGGATGCATCCACCCCTCGAAATCCCCCATGGGAAGCCCCATGTTCTTCATCAAGAAAAAAGATGGCTCCCTCTGACTGGTCCAGGATTATCGGGTACTCAATGCGATGACGGTGAAGAACCGGTACCCCCTTCCCATCATCTCGGAGCTCATTGCACAACTTCGAGGAGCCAAGTACTTTACCAAGTTGGATGTGTGATGGGGGTTTAATAATGTACGGATTAAGGAGGGAGACGAGTGGAAGGTGGCATTCTGCACAAACCGGGGACTGTTCGAGCCCCTTGTCATGTTCTTCAGCCTCACTAATAGCCCCGTGACGTTCCAGACCATGATGAACAACATCTTCCAGGACCTCGTAATGGAGGGACACATGTGTGTGTACCTGGATGATATCCTCATCTTCACCGAGACTCTCAAAGAGCATTGACGAGTCGTTTGGGAGGTTCTTGAATGACTAAGGGCCCACAAACTCTACCTTTGGCCAGAAAAGTGTGAGTTTGAAGGGACCAGGATCGAGTACTTGGGCCTCATTATATCTCATGGCAAGGTGGAAATGGACCCCCGTCAAGGTCGAAGGAGTCATGGGTTGGCTGATTCCTTCAAACCGGAAGGAGGTACAGGCCTTCCTGGGCTTCGCCAATTTCTATCAGAGGTTCATCGAGAGATTCTCGCACCATGCCAGGCCATTGTTTGAACTTGTGAAGAAGGATGCAAAGTGGAAGTGGGGAGACAAGGAACAGGCGGCCTTTGAAGGGCTCAAGACGAAGTTCACAACAGCGCCCATCCTCAGGTTTGCCGATGATACCCACCCTTACCGAGTAGAAGCGGACAGCTCTGATGTAGCCACAGGGGTGGTCCTTTCGCAGCAGTCACACGAGGATGGCAAGTGGCACCCGATCGCCTTTTACTCGAAGAGCCTCTCCCCAGTGGAGAGGAACTACGGGATCCATGATAAGGAGATGCTCGCTATCATCTGGGCATTGGAGGAGTGGAGACACTTCCTGGAGGGCGCTGAACACCGCATCGAAATCTGGACCGACCACAAGAACCTAGAATACTTCCATCCCTCAAAGAAGTTGAACTGGTGACAAGCCTGCTGGTCCCTCTACCTCTCACGTTTCAACTTCGACCTGTGGCACAGACCCGGAGTAGTGATGGGGAAGTCTGATGTGCTTTCATGTTGGTCAGACCATGGATCAGGCATGGGTGACAATAGAGACCTAGTCTTGCTCCAACCAGAGCTGTTCACGATATGGGCCCTAGAAGGAGTGGCACTGGAGGGGGAAGAGCGAGGGATCGCCCTAGAACTGAAGAGGGCGCTGACCGGAGCAGCACTAGAGGATGAAGTGGCAGAGGTGGTGAGGAAACTGCAAGAAGCAGGAGGGAGGTCGTTGGTTTCAGCTGAATGGGCGGAGGCCAATGGGTTGTTGACCTTCCGAGGGAAGGCATACGTTCCAGATGTGGGAGGCCTCCGGCAACAGATAATAGCCCACCACCATGACTCAAGGGTTGCCGGGCATCCTGGTCACTGGAAGACCCTCAAACTTGTCTCCTGAAACTACTGGTGGCCTCACATGTCTCGATACATCGGCGAGTACACCAAGACGTGCGACCTGTGCCTATGAATGAAGATCCAGAGGCAACAACCGGTCAGGGAACTCCACCTGCTCCCGATCCCCGAGACACGGTGGGATACCATAAGTGTAGACTTTGTAGTGGAGCTCCCTGACGTGCACGGGTATGACGCCGTGATGAATGTGGTAGACTCGGTATCGAAGCAGGCGCACTTCATACTGACCCATACGACAAGGCAGCCGGAGCAGCACGACTCTTCCTACACCATGTTTGGAAGCTGCACAGGTTGCCAAGGGTGGTGGTGTCTGACTGAGGAGTGCAGTTCGTCTGCGAGTTTATGCAGGAGCTCTACCGCTTGCTAGGCATTTGCTTGGCGGCCTCTATGGCCTACCACCCACAGATGGATGGTCAGACCAAACGAGTGAACCAAGAACTGGAACAGTACCTGCACCTCTTTGTTAACGAGAGGCAAGATGACTGGGATGACCTCCTACCCCTAGCCGAATTCCAGTACAATAACCACATTCACACCTCGACCCGTGAGTCCCCTTTCTTGCTGGACATGGGTAGACACCCGCGGATGGGATTTGAACCACACCAACCCCCATCGCACCTTGAGTCTGTAAACGAGTTCAAGGAGCGGATGGAGGGAGCACTTTTGGAAGTGAAGGTGGCCCTGGTAAAGGCAAAGGATGATATGGCGACTTATTACAACCATAGGCATCAGCCAACACCGACATTTGTCCTGGGCGACAAGGTGTACCTCTATGCTAGCAACATTCATACCAATCGGCCGTCCAAGAAACTAGTACACAGGCGACTCGGCCCCTATCTCATAGAGGAACGAGTGGGGTCTCACACATACTGACTTTGTCTCCCGAAGACCTTGAGCCGTCTTCACCTGGTCTTCCCTGTCGTTAAACTCACCCCGGCCCCAGCAGACCCCATCCCAGGTAGGCGACAGCCCCGTCCACCGCAGCCAATTCTCATCGACGAAGAGGAACACTTCGAAGTCAAACAAGTACTCGACAGCTGGATGAGAGCAAATCGACTACAATTCCTTATCAAATGGAAAGGTTATGGCTACGAGGAGAACTCATGGGAGAACAAAAGCAACGTCCAGGCCCCCAACCTTATTGCCGACTTCTACCATCTGCACCCGGGTGCCCCACACCAAATCCACACTTTGGATGTGCCTGCCTTTAGATCCCGCACCCCAGTCCTGCCCGTGGGGATCAATGCGTTGGGGACACCACATTCTAGAGGGGGGGTGATGTCAGAGGAACCCCTGATCATGAACCCTGACCAGTGCCGACCCACCCATACTCCACACCCGCCAACCGAGGTCTGTTTGACCCACTCACGGCAGTACCGAGCATACCATGCACCGAACCATCATCCCTGTTGGCGAGTACCCTTCAGAAGGGTCAACTGTACCTCTTGGCTACCCTTTCCTCATTCATTCTCAGGGTTGAGGCCCTGGTGGAACGTCCCAGTTGGTAAGGAGGGTGATGCCCGGTAGAGCGTGGAGTGCCATAGCAATGGTGCTTATATACAGTAGTCAGTGGGCGAAGGGTTCCCAAGAGTTTTCTCTTTGGATCCCCCTTCACCAGGTAGGCTAGCCCCCATGTATTAGATACCATACTAAAACTTTGGATCCCCCTTCGCCAGTGTGCCGCCCTAGGGTAGAATGTCTGCTTAGGTTGCCCTTACAGAATCTCAGTCAGTAGATATGACCCTTGGTTGGTGCAGCATCAGTTAGGACCTATTCTTAGAGGTTTCCCTGATAGCAGACACCTCAGGGGAACTGGGGCGAATGCAGTGGTCAGTGGTGAAGAAGAAAAGGCTTCATCTGTTACAGAAGTATAGGAGAGAGAGAATGGAGTTTTCAATCAGGCATAAAGATTGGACTTTAGATGACTGAAAGAGGGTGGTATAGTCAGATTAGACTAAAATGAATTGTCTTGATCAGATGGCAGGAAATGGGTTTGAAAAAGGCTGGAGAGAGGTTAAGTGATTGACTGGTAAGGTAGAAGACAAACAGTTTCCACTAAGGTCATGTGACTCAAGTGTCACATTCACCATTTCACACAAGGATCTGGTAACATTGACCAAAATTTGACTCTGAGACCACAGATCAATGACATAGAACTATATATACATGGTCTTGGTTATACTTTTTGAAAAAAACACACTATTGCAAATGTAGTATATCCAAACTTTCAAATATCTTCCCAAAATTCATAATCACATCTTTAAGCAGTCTGACACTGTCAAGAATTTTTTGGTCACAAATTTTTGTGCTGACATAATCACCTATATGAGGAAAAATTCCATATATAGAAAATCATTCCCATGGGTAAGGTAGAGGACATACAGATTCTGCTAAGGTCACGTGACTCAAGTGTCACATCCACCATTTTACACAAGGATCTGGCAACATGCCAGATACTATTCTAGCTGAGTTGGACAAGGCTGGTATTATATAGTATAGCTCAATCATTATTTCCAAAAAACATTGCCATCCTCTGTAGCAGAATACAAAATTTTAACTCAACAATGAAAGATTTTGCACCTATGACCGTGACCTTAGCGGAAACCATTTATCTCCTACCTTGGAAGGTACAGTAAATTTTGGAGGTGATCTGTAATGGCTTAGAGGGCTGTATGCTTTGGAATAGGCCTGGGTATGAATGCAAGATTGATGGTAAAATAGATGGGGACCTTTTTATCTAGATTTTGGATGCAGATTTTGGATGATGAACTTCAAGAAACCCTTGCTCATTACAGCAAAACTCCTCAGGACATTGTTAAGGGGGTGAAATAGAATATAGTTGTTGGTCCCAAATATAATATCTCCCAGTGTAGTAATAATGACAAAGTTTGTAATAGGGTATGGCTTCAACTTATGTGTTGCACCCACCAGGCCTCACTGAACTGAACTCTAATTTTATATAGATGGAGGATATAATGGTGAGACAGAAATTAAGATGGAAGTGAATGAGGGAATCTTAGTTGATATTCTGACTGAAGAGCAGACTACTGAATGTAAAA
This sequence comes from Gomphus sp. MG54, assembly GCA_003314385.1. Lineage (NCBI taxonomy): Eukaryota > Fungi > Basidiomycota > Agaricomycetes > Gomphales > Gomphaceae > Gomphus > Gomphus sp. MG54. Next base: position 7,484 of record QLPG01001433.1, on the reverse strand, counting down.
GATCTTATACTACTTGCTTATCTATGAGGAGTTGAATGGATTCCTATAATAGATGAGAAAGGTAAAGATCGAATATATGAGAACAGAATGCTAATGTCCCAATCATAAAATCTCTATGACAAGAAGGAATGACATTTCATTCCATTGCTTAGCAGAGCTACCCTATAAGGAATGTAGTAACAGATTAAATGATAGAAGTGACAGAATGGACTTGCAAATAAGGAAAGTGGAGCTGAACATATAAGGAAATGTGAAAGAATTATACTAGTGAAGTGAACAATGCACATACTGGAAACAGATATGCAAGCATGTGAAGGATGGACATAATAGGTAGAGCTAATTAAATGTTGCATGTGACACCAAGAATAGGCTGAATACACAAGATGTACTGAATCGAAGGGCTATTGGAGTGTATGGCTGGAATGGTGATTTTGGGCTGAGTAAGGCTGAATTGGCTAGATTGAATAGTTGGGCATGATGGCATAGTAGAAACTAATAGACATCATCTTTTAGCAAGATAATGACCCTAGATATACCTGCAAAAAGGCCTATGAATAGTTCAAAAATCATAGATTCAATCTTCTACAATTGCCTACACAGTCTCCAGACCTTAATCCAATTGAATATCTCTGAGAATACATCAAAAGGAGGTTGGGAGAGTACAATTGCAGCTTCTTCTATTCAGCTTATTGGTCATTTTAAAGCAAAAATCCCTGAATATGTGGAAATCACTGACCTTGGTGAGTGTCAAGCTTTGGGAATGCTGAGATGTCAGATGGGAACAGCCAAGTCCTACAGGCCATAAGTAGTGGCTTTGGCTTCAACATACTCATGTGTTGTGTCCTACTCTCCTGTGTGTGCCACTGATTTGCAACAGATGGGGTATTTGGGAAGATGCTGATGATGCCGGCCTGAGTAGAGGACTTAACAGAGGAGGAGAAGGTAGAAGGGCCTAAGCTAAGTTGATGCCCAGAATGAGGAAATATGTACATGCATGCCCTACTTATATAGGTTGAAGAAGTGACATGTGGAATAAGGAATGTGGGACAACAAGGTATGCAGAGCATCTGGGTATTATCCACAATGAGTAAAATTAGAATGAAGGGATGCAAACAGAAATAGAATAATAAAAGATAGAATAATAGAAATGTGACCAAGGATAGGACAATAGAGAGTGCCCAATTATAAAACAATGGTTGCGACCGAAGATAAAACAAGGACAGGAAGTCCCAAGGTGAGGCAGATTGAGGAATGAGGAGTGGACATGGTGGGATTAATGGATGGTGATTGAGGTAAGGTGAATGAGAGATGGGGGCAAGGAATATAGATGGTGGATGTGCTGAGCCAAAACCAGCATACCAAGTAACTTGCATGCATGTTATAACCCATACCTTCAACAACCCACACTAAACCCCACAACCACCCCTCCTTATTCTGAGACCTTTCCGACCGAAAGGACGAAGGATTGTTTTCCGTAATCTCCGTTCCCGACAAGTCCGACCCAGAGTCCACTTTCCGCTTCTGTTCCTGTCACAACCAAGACACCATCTCCGAGTCCGTCCCTGACCGAGACTCAATACTTTGATAACCGACGTGCAGGACTATCGCGTACCTCGCTCCCTTGTTCTCTCTTTTATATTGACCCCCTTGTACTTCCTTTTCCCTTGTTTTATGACCGGCAAAGATAGTACAAAGACAGTCGCATGTATATAGTCTCCCAGTCGACTAGACTGTTCCCCAGTACGAATATCATCTTAGTCCACCCAGTTCCGACTCACTCCGGTGAACTTCCTTCTCCTCTCCGAAATTAGGGACAGACGATCGAGGAGGGTGCAACACATAAGTTGAAGCCAAGTCCCTTCGACCTCGAACATCTCAGCGACCGGATTGAACTATTCCACGACCTACCCTAAGTTTCCGGTGCCTCCGTCTCCATCCGTAGTCCATCCGACCCCCGTCTCGGTCTTCGGCCCCATTACAGACCTTTGCACTAACCCGGAAAACCCCTTCAGAAGTACTAGCTAAGCGCCTGACACGTGGACTTAACAATGCACCTTTGATACTTGGGCATGGATGTAGTCCAATTCACTTGGTTGGCACTGCCAAATTACTGAACACTCGGTATATGCACTTGACAGCAAGCTACATTGGTTATTAGGCATAGAAGTCAGATGTGATCAAGAGTAGCATACCATTTATTTTTCCCAGTGATCGTACATTATTTCAATTCTTCATTGATTCAACTTGGATGAACTGAAGCTAGGGAATAGCACAGGTTTGGCCAACCCACATGGGTCACCGTGTCAGGTGCCCTTGGGTGTGGGTGCAGGTCAAGCCGAGAGCACCTGTGACCTGGCCTAACCCAGTATATTAACCATGTATGTGTGCATGTACGACATGCACGTGCATATGACACACATATGCTATACATGTATGACACACATGCACCGATACCAATGAGCTGTACGTGCACATGTACAACACATTTGTGTCGGTGCAAATGTGATCCAGGCATGCAGGTGTACTGCACACCCACCACCCATCGACCTATGGGTTGAAAGGTTTGAGTTTACCATGGGTTGGGTGTGGGTCACCCACATTTGACCCATGGGTGACCCATGCCATTCCCTAACTGAAGCATTATGGACTCCTATACAGCCAGGCTTGCTCCTATCTATGTCCCAGATGCCAAAGACTATGACAGAGTGGGCTCAGATGTGCAATACTCAATATTGCAAAGTGGTTGGGCCATTAATGTATGCCACTTTAGGAACTCACCCAGATATAGCATTTGCTATTCAAATGTGGTCCCGATATTCAACCAAGTTCAGACCAACATACTAGAATGCCATTAAGAAGGCTTTCAGTTATCTAAAAGGCACAAAGAAGCTCTGGTTAACATATTGACATACTCAAAACAAATTGATGGCATACACTGATGCAAAGGGTAGCACAGATGAAGATAGGCATGTGGTGTCTGGATATATGTTCATTATCAATGGTGGAGCAGTATCCTGGAGCACAAAACATCAGTCAATAATATCTCTGTCTATAACAGAGAGCAAGTATGTAGCTGCTACCCATGCCATGAAGGAAGCCCTCTGGCTCCATTCCCCCATTAACCAGGTTTTCAACAAGAAGTTATCCCCTGCCACAATGTTCTCCAATAATCAATCAGTGAGAGCACTAGCTAAGGATTATAAGTATCATGCACAGATGAAGCATATAGACATACACTATCATTTCATTTGCTGGATCATTGAAAAGGGGGCTGTTCAATTAGTTTACTACCCAACTGAAGAGAAGGTGGCAGATAGGGAATGGCACAGGTCACCCACAGGTCAAATGTGGGTGACCCACACCTGACCTATGGGAAACCCAAACCCATCAACCCATGGGTTTTTTCCCATGGGTTGACAGATGTCGGGTGCGTGGCATACCCACATGCCTGTGGCACATTTGTGTTGTACATTGTGTTCATGCTGACATCAACACGCTGTACGCACACACGCAGACATGAACATGCCAACATGTATGCACATGTGCAAACATGCTGTACATGCACATGCCGACACAAACTTGTTGTATGCATACACATACAGCTTGTTGGTCTCAGTGCATGCATGTCATACATGTGCAGTGCATGTGTGTCATATGTGTGTATGTGTTGTACGTGCACACATATGACAGGAGCAAGTGCCTGGTTAAATGTTGTACATGTGCACATGCATGCGTACATAGTTAATATGCTGGGTTGGGCTGGGTTACGGGTGCTCTTGGCTTGACCTGCACCCGCACCCAAGGGCACCTGCTGTAGAGTTGCTCTAGGTAATTAATACCTAAAAGCCTGCGTGCACCAGTCCTTTTCTCTGGCAGGATCTAGCGCAGTCATTTGGCACAGCTGGAATAGATTCTGTAACTTATGAGCAGCAATGTATGAACGAAAATAGAATGTGAATGAAATATGGTGTGATGTGACAGGGATGTGACCTTGATGAGATGCAAATGTGTCATGCTGACTAAGACTTGGACTTGGACTTTGAGCTTGAATCCAATAGTCTAGATGTTTCTAGACTAGTCTTGATTTGGACTTGGAGACTTGACTTGGGGCTTTAACTTGTGAGTGTTATGACCCATGCAGCCAAACAAACCCACATTAAAACCCACAACCACTCGCACCTTTTCCGGGACCCTTCCGATCGACCAAAGCCTGAATAACCGATTTCCGGATGTCCGACATACATTCCGAGGTTCCACAATTCCGAACCTCCGAAAGACTCCGAAGTCAAGGGTCCATTACCTTGATAGCCAACGTGCAGGACCATCGCGTACCTCACTCCCTTGTTTTCTCTTTATACTGACCCCTTGTACTCCCTTCCTCCTTGTTTTATGACCGGCAAAGAAAGTACAAGGATAGTTGCATGTATATAGTCTTCCAGTCAACTAGACTGTTCGCTAGTACAAATATCGATTTAGTCTCCCACCAGTTTCCGATTCATTTCCGGTAAACTCCCACCCCCTTTCTGAAATTAGGGACAGATGATTGAGGAGGGCACAACACATAAGTTGAAGCCAAGTCCCTTTGACCTCGAACACCTCAGTGACCAGATTGAACCATTCCGTGACCTACCCTAAGTTTCCGGCGCCTCTGCCCCCGTCCATAGTCCATCCGATCCCTGTCTTTGGTCTTCAGCCCCATCACGGACCTTCGCGCTAACCTGGATAGCTCCTTTGGAAGCACTAGCTAAGCGCCTGACACGTGGACTTAACAATGAGCTTGTTATTACAGAGGTGAGCCAGAGGCCTTTATATACAAAAACCAAGCAATGATGCAAAACGATGTGAGACATTGGCTATGTCAGTTGAATGACAAAGCACAAGAACAAAATATACAAAAGAGGAAACTATGGAGAAACTCTAGAGAAATGGTACAGCATTGAGGCTGCGTGAATAGGGGCTAGGGGCTATGATAGGGGGAGACTAACCAAAAAGGTAAGGATGATGAGTAACAATGAGAAAAGACTAACAGAATAGGAAACAGGTCTGAGTCATGCCAAGAAAAGGGGCAACATATAAAAGAAACAATAAGGAAGTCCACCAATAAACATCTAACAACCTTGTCTACTACTCCTGAGGGGCCTTAGGATGAGTCAGAGGACTGAGTCATCTTGGAGTATTTCCAGGTCACAGGCAACATATCTTCTGGAATTTCTCCAGTATCCAATCCAAGGATAGGGGTCTGGGAGTAGAAGGGCTAATGGGTATGCGGTCATGCACTCTCATTTTGTGTTTAAGAATGAGTCGAATGGAGTGGGCAGGGTAATCAGGATGGGATGGTGCCCTGAACTCTGCCTCGTATTCCACTCTACTCCTATCACAATATGCTGGTCTAGACATCATTCCAAGAAATATGTATGGTTCTTGGCTTTCCGGGAAATAGACTGCATCTCCTATTGCATATGACTGAGTGTAGATTGGATGGGATCGTCTTCAGGGTGAGAAATGTGCTGGTGGGGGTATGTGAAGATAATGATATGTTAATGGAGCTGCCTGGATGTGTGTGTCCTGGGTGTTGTAGCATTGCATGAGAATGAGTTCTGAAGAAGACATGATGACAAATTGAGAGTCTGAAGATCAGAGTGCTGAATAGAATGGTTGGCTATGTGATGTGGCAACAGTGAAGGTGATATGGGATGAGCGTTGTCAGAGTCTGATTTGGAACATGGTTGAGATCGATCGCTTTACTGTCACTGCCCCGGTGACCTGTGCAGGTTGGCCAAACCCATGCTATTCCCTAGTGGCAGATACTCTTACCAAAGCATTACCATCAGCAAAAGTGAAGCACTTCACAGCGAAGCTGGGGCTGTCCACAGTTTGAGGGGGAGTGTTAAACTAGTAACGATGCAGCATGATAAACCATGTCACCCCACATATTTTTCTATACCTATTATTCACCACATATAGATCTTGCACAGTTGCAAAAGAACATCTCTTTGTTTCCTTGTTTTAGATAGTTTATTGTTTCTGAAAGACTATATAAGTAGCTACCTAGATCCCCTTCTTTGACATTCAAACACTGAGAGGTAAGACACTTAACTACTAATTTTCTATTGGTCCAGCTTACCTATGTGCTCCATTAGACTGTTTATATAGGTAAATTATATAACTAGTCATTTGACATTCAAATACTGAGACTGTTTATATAGTCTGTTAATTCTTACAATTAATGACTACTAACAGCATTGTATACCTAAGGTAGAGGGGATCTGAAGAGAACAGGGTGAGGATCCCCTTACCTAATCAACTGACTATATAGCCACTGAGTGTCATAGCACAAACATCAGAGAAATAATAGTAATATAAAGTAAGAAGGGGGGATGTGATAGGGAGGAGCAAATCATATATGGAATTAAATAGAATATAAAGAAATAAATAAAAAAGGAAAATGGACCTAGGGGTTATCCCTTGACAATTACTTCATGCCCAACAGCTTCACTCTGCTACTATTTCACACATGGGCAACTGTAGTTCACACTCAGTTCGCAAGCCTTCCCGTGCGTTGAATCTGTTAACGAAGTGTAAGATGTGTAGAATTCACCAGCTGTGATATATTTAGCTTACGAGGCCATCAATGAGTTCGAAAACACTACGTTCGTTCAGAGTTCTAATTCTAGCAATTCAAGGTTGTTAGAACTCACGCTTAGCATAAAACAGTAAAATTCCGATGGTAATCACTGAGAAAGGGGAGGTCAATCTACATCAAATACTGACAAGTAATATAGACATACAATTTTTCGGCATTCTCAAGGTCTGGGTGTAGTTTTGTCATGAAAAAAAAAAAAGGCCAAAACACCGAATTGGACATACGCATGCATGCTAGCATCGCCAATGCTGTAAGACTTTACTTTTATTTAAGTCAAATATCCAGAGCTCAGAACGCTAATGACTACCTGGTTATTAATCCCGTCTCTTGTGATGGCGTCAGAATAAGTGAATGAAGATGCAAGGTGTCTCACCGATACTGAACAGTATAATTTTGTCTATACACTTCCTCCTAAATCAATTTAGGCACGTCAATATATGATGAAATAAAAATGGCCACACACGAGCGAAATTCAGACGACCGCATCCGAATCAACCAAAAGCAGAGTGTGGTTGTGTTTAGCACGTCAATCACTGAACATATTGTAGCTTGGGTGATGGCCAGCCAATTCCACTTGGTCACAAAATCTGGAAAGGTGTGTGACGTGAATCCCGCAATGCCCATCATAGTGCCAGAGCAGCAGCGCATGAATGAAAGGCACCAAGATATGGCTGGGATATCAAACCGGCCAGATATCACTTTGATCCTATATGCGAAGTAGGCCTTAAAGTAAATTCATGGAGATAACAATAAATACTCTTCCAATGGCAAGTGGATTCGACGACAACACACCTGGATGACAGCCCCTATCCAGGCACTCAGGATGGTAGCTGATACGATA